>RJWJ010001249.1:47110-142055 GCA_004363605.1 Indri indri | reverse complement strand
GGTCACATGGCAAAGGGAATGAAGGTTGCTAATCAGCCAACCCGGAGATGGGGAGATTATTCTGGATTATCCAGGTGGGGCAGATGAAATCACGAGGGGCCTTAGAAGCAGAAGAGGGAGATGGAAGAGTTGGCGTCAGAGTGATGCAACCTGAGAAGGACTCAAGCCACTGTTGCTGGCTTTAAAGATGGAGGAAGGGGCCACAAGCCAAGGAAAGTGTGTGGCCTCTAGAAACTGGCCAAGGGCGGGGACACTGATTCTGCCCTAGAGCTTTCAGAAAGGAACACTGCCCTGCTGCTCCTCTTCCTGTGCTCTCCCCTCTGCTCCGAGCTGGGGCCTGAGCCAGGGAGACAGAGTCTCGCTCTGTTGCCTGGGCTAGAGTGCCGTGGCATCAGCTTAGCTCACAGCAACCTCAAACTCCTGGGCTCAAGTGATCCTTCTGCCTCAGCCTCCCGAATAGCTGGGACTACAGGCACAAACCACCACACCTGGCTAATTTTTCTGTTTTTAGTAGAGACGGGGTCTTGCTCTTGCTCAGGTTGGTCTCAAACTCCTGAGCTCAAGTGATCCTCCCGCCTCGGCCTCCCAGAGTGCCAGGATTACAGGCGTGAGCCACCGTGCCCAGCCAAGGAGCCATTTTTCTTTATTTGACCTTAGTTTTCTGAAACATGGGCTTGGTAACAGGCTCCCTGCCACCCTCCTGCGGTGGTTGAGCCCAGAGAACGGGTAGGGTTACTTACGAGCTGGGTAGAAATCCTGAGGCCCACTTTAGGGCACTGACCCTTGAATCCAGATCTGTCTCCTTTTTGCATTTTTATTCCTTTTCTAACCCAACATAGGATCAGGGCCCAGGATGATAAAAGTGACTCCCAGAGAGCGCACCTGTTAGACAAAAGAGGGCATGGAGGACCAGAGAAGTTAAGTTTAAGTTCCCCAAGTCCACACAGCGAGCTGGAGCAGAGCACTAAACTTCCAAACATTTCCCCTCACCAGGGGGGTCTCCTTCAGGAAAATCTCTGTCCCAGGAGGGTGCTGAGGTGAAGGGCAGATGGGGGTTTGCTGACCAGCTTGCCCACTCCCCAGATGTGCTGAGCTTGAGAGTGTCGACATTGGCAGTGATGCTCGTGCCTGACTCCTGGGGTTGTGGGGAGAATTGAATGAGATGGTGCTGAGTGCCTAGTACAGCACCGGCACACAGCCAGCTCTCACGAACATCAGCTAACACCACCATCAGAACCCGCCTTCCTTGCCTCTGTCCCCATTTCACAAGGGAAGGGAGGGACGAGGAAGGTTCCCTTTTCAGATGGAGCTCTTGCTAGATCCTACTCACAAACCTGAAGGCAGACGGGCCAGCAACTGTTGCATCCATTTTAAGGATGAGGCCACCGAGGCCCAGGGAGGTCTCTCGGTGAGTCAGTGGCAGAGCCGGGACGAGACCGAGACTCCCAGACTCGCTCTCTGTCCACATAGGATTTCCCAGAGGGAGCGGGGCTCTTTGTGCACGTGAGGATGGCTGAGACCCAAGTCCCAGCTTGTCTGCTCACCTGCTGCTATGCTGGCTGTGGGACTTTGGGCTCACAGCGCTGTCCCTGGGCAGGTCTAGCGCCAGCCCTCCCCTTGCTGTACCCCCAGCCCCCAGCGTCCTAAGTGCCCGGCATCTAGGGAGTACTTGGAAAACCTGTGTGTGCCCAGACATCTTGAAATCTCTTCACCGGAGACCTTCCATTCTGCAATTAATGAACTCCCAGGAGCTGCATGTGGCCTGGAGCCCGGGAGACTGGGGAGTTCAGCAGAGGAGGGGAGGAGAACCTTGGCTGTGGGAGCCAATTTTCCTGAGGAAAACCGAGGTTAGCATGTTCCTGGGGACTGAGGAACTGGGGGAAGACGGAGGCTGGGCGTTCAGCTGTGCTAGCCCAGGAAAGGCTGCCTCCCATGCAGCGCCTCCCTCAGTGTACCCCAGCACAGGCCACGGGGACCGGGGGGTTGGGCCTCTCGCCCAGGGAGTGGCAGAGAGGGCCTGTCTTAGGTTATGGGGTGTCTGCTGGCTCTGCCAGGACTAACTTGGGTGCCCAAGAAGCAAGTCCTCTCTTCGGGCCCAAGACCACCCAGAGTGGCCTTCGAGAGGGGGCTCCCCCCAGCCCCTGGAGCCCTGACTCAGGTGACCCTGGATTCCCTGCTGTCCCAGCAGCCGGCTCTGAGCAAGGACTTGCTCTGTCCGTTCCCCGGCTTGACCAGGAAAATCTTGGAGTTTCCAGAGCGGGTTACTTCCTCACCCGCCCGGGAGAGGCCTGGGTCTGCATTTCCCTGAAATTCCTCTGGCTCTAATCAGACCTGACGTCCTTTCCCTTCTCAGGGGGATTTTGGTGGCTTACCTCTGTCTTTCTGTCCTACACCAACCAACTCTCCTCCCCAACTTTTTCTGGCCACAGACAAGTGAGGGGCAGGGCCACATGGGTGGAAAAGACGTTAAAGGGATATTCTCCTTTGTGTAAAATTAGTATCTGATATTCAAAGGATACATAGATACATGTTTAAAACCAGGTTTCTTGGGCCTGTGTGAGGAGGTTGCTGTCCTGGTCAGAAATTCAATATGGTATGTGGCACACAGTAGGTGCCCAATAAAACTCCTCTGTTACACATTCCTCTTTCCCCCACTTCCTACATGCGAGTACCTGGACTTCCCAAAGCACAGGGGCCTGTGGGAAGCAGATACCCACCTGCCCTGCTGCCACCCCAGCCTGTATGGGCCCCTCTCCCCAGAACGAAACCCTCTGCAGGGGAGGGCAGGTAGCACCGGAGGGACTGTCCTGAGGGCCACTGAGTGACTTGAGGGGAAAATCCACCTTGGGCCAAGCAAAAGTCTTCAGTGCTGGCCAGGTGTGGTGGCTCACACCTGTAATCCCAGCACTTTGGGAGGCTAAGGTAGGAGGATTGCTTGAGGCCAGGAGTTTGAGACCAGCCTGGACAACATAGTGAGACCCCATCTCTACAAAAAATAAGAAAAATTAGCTGTGGGAGGATCACTTGAGCCCAGGAGTTCAAGGCTGCAGTGAGCTATGACTGTACCACTGCACTCCAGCCAGAGTGAGACTGTCTCAAAAAAAAAAAGTCTTCCGTGTCTTCAGTTGGGGGCTGCACCCCAGCTCTCCTTTTAAATCAGGAGCAAGGAGCATGACAAGAAAGATGATTATTTTAGTCCTGTGCCCTGACCGGGGAGGGAGAGTGGGACTGAAGCCTTCCAGTCAGGCCTACTGGGGGTTGGGGGGGAGCTGACGACCCCTTGGCTGTCACACTTACGAAGTCTGGGCTCCTCCTGGGATCTCTGAGTCACTAGCTGGGTGGCGGGGACAGCACCTGCAGCCCCTGCCCCACTGACTGTGGACCAGAAAAAAGGGTGCCACCTCCCCATCCCAGGCATCTACTTTGCTTAGTGGGGGTTGGACCTAACGAGATGCACTTGAGCATCTAAAACCACTGTTGTGTCACTTTTCTGAGCTATTGTCACCCATCGAATCCATTGTTTAGGTCAAGTGGGAATAATTTACAACAGAAATCAGGTGAAAGTTGTGGGGAAAGTCACGTGAGGAAACAGATTAAAACGCGTGGTCGATAGCTCCTCAGCGGCTCCGCGGTCTGCGGGGTGCCGGGGCAGAGGCAGCGTCTCCACCGGCCGCAAAGGCGGGGCTCCGCACCCGCTCAGCAGGCGCCGCACTCGCGCGCCTCAGCCTCCAGGTGGCGCCGGCGGGGGGCGGAGCTCGAGTTTTGTAGCCCTCGGGAGGGCGGGGCCTCAGAAATGCTGACTTCTCATTGGCTAGGCTCAGTCTCACTTTCTTTTCACGTTCCGAGCAGGTCTCAAGGAGGGGACCTGGTCCCTGTGCCTGAGCTATGCTGGAGTGGGGGGAGAGAGAGAGAGAGAGGGAGGGAGTGTGTGTGTGTGTATATGTGTGGTGGGGTGACAAAAAGGATGGGGAGGGCTGGCTTACTTGACACAGAAAGTGAACGTTTGTGGCATCTCCCCTGGGTGTGTTCACTCCTCAAGGACAATCCTAATGTCTTGTTTTTTCTTTTTAATAAAGGCAATTTGTTAAGTGTATAATTAACTGAGTTTTCCATTTTTTATTCCTTTATAAGACACCTCTTAACTTTACACACCAGGGAAAATCCTTGGTGGGACCTATTTATAATAAATACATTATTTATAAGGGAGCTAAGGTCTAGGTCTCTAGGACCTACAGACCTCCCTTTTTCATTTTTTTCTTAGTCTTTGAATGTGGTATCAATATTACTAATATAATTGTACTTGTGGGGTATCTTATTTGCACTCTGACAACTGTTTGTTAAGCTTCCATATCTGGCAGGAGTTGGGTGGCGGTTATTGGAGTCACTAGTGAGCAAAACAGGGGCCCTGCCCTCGAGGAGCTCACAGACAAGTGGGAGAGACAGAGGTGACAGTGAGCGGAACATTTAAGAACTCTGTTGTGGGCACTGAAAAAGTGGCTGGTGCTGGGAGTTTACAGGAAGTGTCGCCTTGAGTGCAGCAGTGGCGCAGCTGCTACCCAAAGAGCACAGTACTGACGTTAATTGATCTCGTCGCAGAAGACTGGGAGGGTCCCTTGCGAGGGTGGGGAGGCCTGGAGGAGCCTAAGGAGGGGTGCAGCACTGAGGGGTGCTCTGGGATGGCTGGAGTAGGGAGGAAAGCGCTGGACAGTGTGTAACTTCCAGAATATTTTTTTCTTGCCTCAGATTGAAAGCCGTTTCTGGGACTGGATGTGTTAGGGGGACTGAAAACTTTGTCACTGGAGAAGGTGGCTAGGGGACTGGCAAAATAAACACACACACCCTAATGTGTGAAGCAAAGGCCTGGCAGCCAGAGCACAGGTGCGGACTGCAGAAGGAAGAAGGGGAAAGGGGGCAGGAAGGTGTCTGAGGCTGGATTAGCTGCTTCGAGAGTCTGGCCCAGGTGGCTGGCCATGGTGGGACATGGCGCAGAAGGTCATCACTGCTAGGGCAAAAATGTTTGTTCTGAATTGGAGACCTACCAGAGAAATTTCCTGCCAAATAAAATTGTATGTTTTCTTTTCGTTAACCTAAAAAGTTGCCAGTTCCTGGACAGTGGGGGCAGAGATGGAGAACACCGGGGAGCCCCCACACCTCCTTCCGCCATGACTCACTCTAAACCGTCACTGGGCTCTTGCCCCCAAGAGCTTTTTCTCTGACATTACACAATTGTTTATTGTCCATCTTGAACACTAAAATGTCAGCTTCCCGAGGGCAGGCACCGTGCCTTGTTCTGTTTCCCCAGGGCCTAGAATATGGCTGGCACATAGTAGGTGCTCAAGAAATATTGCCTGCTGAGCTGTAGAGAGACCTCCCTCTGTCTAAGTATAGCATGCCCAGAGCCCAGTATCTCTGGTGAAGGATAAATTGTTCTGAGAGGGCTTTCTTTATTGCAGGGCAAACTAGCCCCTTTCCCCCGGGAGAAGGTTGGGACAAGACCTTGGTATTCCAGAGGCTTGAAAACACAGCCTCACTCACTGAGGGGCACTCGGTCCCAGGGGAGGGGTGCGCGTACACTTGGTGGTGAGAGTGAGGTCTGCGAGGTGGCCCTCCCCATCCTGTTCGGGTCTTTACCTGGTACTCCAGGCCCAGCCTCCCCCATTGCCCCCAAAATAGTTATTCCTGTGATTTGAAGGCTATAGTCAGGGCAGAGATTTGGCTCAGTGCTCTGGATCCCACTTTGTGATCTCTGAAGGTGGCCCTTCCCATGTCTGTGGAGGGGAGAAAAATCAGGGTTGCAAGCCTGAGCACGCTTGCCAGCCCCGGGACTCCACCAGGGTGACTCTCAGCCGCTTGGTGCTGGGCATGGGGGCTCAGCCCTGGCAGCACCAGGTGCCCACATCCCCATCACTGCCTCCCGTCTAGGAGTCCAGGAAGGGCCTGGCCAGCGTGGCCCAGTGTGGCTTGACCTGTGGTGCTCAGCAGTGGTGCAGACGCTCGTGTCAGAGGAAGGAAAGTAAGGGTTATTCATCATTTGCTATGCACCCAGACCTGCTCCAGGTGTCTCACATGTTTTAATACAATCCTTAAAACAACTATATAGGTTGGAATGACCTTCATTTTATGGATGCAGAGAATAGGCCTGTGACCTGAGGTCACACTCTAGAAAGCGATAGCGTCAGGACTCAAATGCAGGCGTGCCTGCCCCCCAGAGGCCATGTTTTTCCACTGAAACTCAGGGCTGCCCTGCAAGACAGGGACAGGGGGCCCAAGGAAGGCCTCCCTAGGAGCAGGACCCCTGCCAGGCAAAAGAGAGAGAGAAAGAGAGAGAATATATATATATATATATATGACAACTCCAGAGAAGAAGGCTGGTCTTGGTGAGGACACTTGAGAGCAATGACAGTGGCAGGAGGATGCTTACCAAGGGTCTGCAGGGTGCAGGCTCACTGGAAAAGGAAAGAAAGAAGAATCAAAAGGATAAATCAAGGCATGAGGTGGCAGATCTAGGTTAGGTCTGGGAAGGTTGCGGGGGAAGCCCGAAGCAGCTGAAGGTGCCCCAAAAGGACTGGATGACCAAAGTTGGAACAAGGGCAGGAGTCACACAGGCAAATGCCCCCAGGAGCTGAGCGGGCCACATTGGCCAGCAGGTGAGCTGAAGGGCAGTGTGCAGACAAGGCTGAGGCAGAGCCAAGGACTCAAGATCTGAGAGCTGGAGCAGGGACGGTAGGCACCCTGTCTTTTCCAGGCTCACCAGGTGGCCACAGGACCCGGACTCCTGCCTCGGCCCTCTTCTTACTTGCTGTGTGATCTTACCACCCCCGTTTAGCCTCTCTGAGTTTTTTCTATCGATGGACACCCTCTGCATTATCTTAAACCATATATTCACTAACCACACTAAAAAAGTCTTTTACCCATCTCAGGACCAGTCTACATAATCATTAGGTTTTTTTTTTTCCTTTTCTAAATCAATACGATTTCTCAAATTTATTTTTTTCTTAAGGAAAAAAATAAATTTCTCTGTCAAAAGGGAGGCAAGGAAAGGTCCTCCCTCCCTTGAATCATTAGGTTTTAAGTTTCATTTCTGGGCCAGTGCACCCTCTGGGTCACTATACATTAGTCATTTGCTCTCTCAGAACTGGTACCCACTGTGTGCCCAGGACTCTGTCTTCTAGCTCCTTTTCCCAGGTTTCAAGTTGGTGGGGGTGTCTAGGAAGGTTTATATCTCATTTGGGTGTCCCCAGGTGGGAAGAAATATCCTCACTGGTCACTGGCACAGAATGAAAAATTGCTTCCTGTGGGCCATGATGATTGGACTGTCTTCCCCCTGCCCAGGAATTGGCTCCAGGCAGGAGCAGGCTCTCGCAGAGCCCTGAGATGAAGGCCCAGCTCCTCTGCACAAGTGCCTTGGGCTGGGGTGGGGTGTCACTCAGGAAGACAGACAATGGTAGGTGGCTTTTTTTTTTTAAGCAATGAACTGGTATTATTATTTGTAAACTTAGTTCAGACACTATCTTTTCATGAGTGTTGATTAATGGGCAGAAATTTAATTATCTACATTATACCTGTCTATATTTAATATATCATTTGCCCTTTAGGTATCTGTCTACGAGCACTCATTTTAGTCACCAGGGGGCTTGGAGAGCACAGTATTACATGTTGTGAAGAGACCTGAAGAAGGATGTCAGCATCTCTGCCCTCAGGGAGTTTATAGCCGGTGCAGGAAGACTAGAGGAGCAGAGTTAAAAAGCTCTGAAGTTCAAGGCGCTGAATGAATGGAGAGTGGTGAAGCATAAAGGAGAGACTGGGCTGGGTGGATGCGAACTTCCTGTGACCACTCTTCAGGGTCTCCTCTCCTCCTCTGCCTTAGTTGCCTGTTTCTCTAAAACTACCTTTCCTTTCCGGCTTATGGCCCCGGGCCATCTTGGACAGTCCTCGGTGGGCCCACCATCACCGAGGGGTGTCCCAGTGTGGTATCTGCCAGGAACACCATCACTTGGCAATTACCTATGCAAATTTTACACGGACCACTGATGAGCAAAATAACGCAATCTGGATATAGCTTGGGGGTGTGGGGCTTTTGCCACTGGAGTTCCCCTGGCCTTGAGTGATGGCAGTAGAAGGCACAGTGACAGCAGGCTCTGGGGGCGGCTGGCTGAGGCCAAGGGGACTGTCTCTGACTCAGCAGCAAGGCCCCTCTCTGGCTCTTCTGTCCCAGAACTCTGGCTCTGCACAGAAGCCACACAGTAAAGGTTGTGGAATAATTGTGGGTTTGGATGTTGTCCCACAGATCTGTGCTCCCCAGAAATTCGATGTCTCAACTCTTAGTTCTCCTCAGAGTCTGAGGGAGGCCACCTGCGGCTGCTGCCTGGGAATGGCCAGGGAAGGCTTTCTCTGGCCAGGGCTCCAGCGGGAGCAAGGAAAGTGGCAGTCTCATGGCCGCAGCTACCCTCAGCAGCTGCCCACACAGGCAAGGCCAATGGCGGGGTGTCTGAGGGTCTTCAGCAGACTTGTCATGGAGAATTGTGGGACTAGGAGAGCCAAATAGTTTAACTTTTACAGAGAAGCTTTAAGTCTGTTTTTTTTCTGTGAAATCTTCTGATATTTCACCATTTGCAACCCATTAAATTGTTTTAAAAACACCTCCTCGGCCAAACAAAATAAGACTTTGGGCCACCCTCTGTTCTACCCTCCAATTCAGACCCAAAACAGCAAGTGAAATGTCTACGTCTTTAGCCCAAACAATCTGGCCCCGGTCCCTCAGGTGCTGTACTCCTGAGAGTGCCCCTTCCCCAAAGAGCTAAGTTGGCAAATCAGACGGGGCAGGAGCAATTGCCAACGTCAGCGCAGGATCACCAGTAACTGACCCTGGGAGGTTTCAGGTGGGCGAGGAGCTGGAAGCGGGCATCGCCCTACCCTGCCTCTGCGGCCCACTTCCTTTAGGGCCAGACACCACTACACCCTGAGTCTGCAATGGCCCAGGCCAGGTGAAGTGATGCTTCCTTATCAGCGCCTCACAATCTGGGCCCGAGGCGGGGAGGAGGCACACATCACCCCAGATGCCAGCCTGGTCTTGAGCACCCTGAGGCCAGGACACTGTTTTGTGCTGCCTCCTGCTTTGGGGAAGCTGGGATATTAACAGAAGCCCCATCCTTCTCACCCCAGGGAAACTGTGGGCTGGGTTTTGAGAGGCCCTCTGCATCTTGCTTTGCTTTTATAATTTTTAAGGTAAATCTGTGAAAAGATGTATTTGTTTGCTTTGTACGTGTTTTAGGTTGAGTTGATTTTGTTTTGACACGTTGGTTCAAAATAAGACTGACCCTTTGGAAAATCAACTTGCTGAAGCCATTTATTCGGCTTCGGCTCTCAGGTTTAATTGAAAACAGCTGAGGCACACTGACATCACCGCAGGCCTCAGACTGAAAGGGACCTCAGAGGAGGCGCGCGCTGGCTTGGACAGGGTAAGCCTGGCTTCAAAAGCCAGAGCCAGTGAAGCGAGGTTTTATCCGAGGAGGAAGGTTTTGCTTCAAAAATAGTTCCTTTAGTATGTTTTTTAAAAAACGAAGACACTAAAGGAGCTGACCAGGCATATTTAAGACCTTCCAAGAGTAGGAAACAGTAAAAGAACTTGCTGGAGCTCTATCTAAACGCAGTCTTAGGCTGTGTGTGAGCAAGTAAAGGGGTGAGTTCGTGTGACCAGACAGTGTGGTTTCTGGTATTTCTTATTTTGCTACCATTCACTCATGGTTGGACTCTTCTTCCCTTAGCGCTTTTCTCTACCCTGGCTTGGTGATTAACAGGCATCACTTTGTACCACTGCCTTTTACAAGCACCTCCTGCCGCCTCTAGCCTTGGGCTGCAGCCTCCTGAGGGCGCTTGGTCTACAGGACCTAGCGCTCCTAGAGTGGACAGCAAATTAAGAACTCTATTTCATTTCAATGCAATACACACCCATGTGCCCTTCTAATTTTGTAAGGGACTTAAAAGAAGCAGAATCTGGCCAGATTAGTTCAGAGCAGTCACTGGGCGACCTGCACTGGGAGGATGAGTACCACATGTGGAGGGGACCCGCCATCAGGTGGCCGGGAAACCCTGGTACCCAGGGAGTGAGGGTGCTGTGTGAGGTGACTTCAGCAGGGAGGGCGGGGCAAATGCTCATTTAACCTAAGGCCAGGATATAAAGTCAGTGACCTGGCATTTTCACAGGGAGGAGTGTCCTTATACGCCCTGTCCTAATGCTCAGGATGATCCTAAGCGGCAGGACCATTTCCCTTGCTGCTTGTTGGCAGAGGCAGGCTGGAAGGAGGGGGAACACCCCTGCGGGAGCTCCCCACTCCCCTGTCTGGCTCTGGGCCATTTGATCTCCTTGGCTTCAGCTTCCCGAGCTGTCAGTGTGGCTCCTTCACACCCTAAGTTCTATGACTCTCTGACTTGGCCTAACCCTCAAGTGGCAATGGGAATGTCACAGCCTCTCTGTGGGGCTAATGAGTAACTTTCTTTTGATCTCCCCCAGTGTCTGGGGTTGGGATGGAGGTTCTCCCATCTGGGGGTGTTGGCAGAGCCGGGCCAAGTCTAGTTAGTGTGAGGCCTTCATCAGGGCTGGAAGTGACGGGTGGGCCGGGCAATCTGTCAGAGGAGCAGGGCCCCCAAAGACCTCTAATCCAGGGTGGAGGATGAGGAGCCCCAGGATGTTTTAAGATTTAAAAAATTATCAGCAAATCTGGGTGATTATTTCTCCACTGTGGTTTTCAAAGTGGGCCGACCAGGTTCCCATTAAGCCGACTGACTCAACACTCCACTTCCTCCCTCGAGCCATCTCCCTGCTCTCCTCCCCCAAACCTGGAATATTCTTCCTCTTCCTTGGAATTTTGCTGAAATTCTATCACATTAACAAGATGACATCGTGGGAAATGGAGGAACAGCAGAGTCAAGCAGACAGATGGGGCCTGTCACTTCCTGACTGTGTGAAGGTACTTGACCTCTGAGCCTTGTTCCTCTGGGAGTTGACAATACCTACATCATCGCAGCTTTGTCGAGTAGACATCAAATAAGATCACGTATGTAAGCACACTTGGCACACAGTAGGCATTTAACATGTGCTCTTCCCTTCCCTTTAGAACAAAGCCCTCTTGAAGAAACCCACCTGTTTCTGGTAGCCAGTGACTTCAGCAACCCCATGTACACACATCTTACAGAACAGCTACAATTGATCTTGTGTGTAATTATCTTGCTGTTTGGTTTGTTCTGTTCTAGTCTTTTCCTTCATGTATTCCCTCCTAGATATCTTTAAGAAACTCTGTTCACTGGCTTCTCCAGGGGGAGTTCCATTTTCTTCTTTTCTACCTCTCTACAGTGCCTGCTCTGCAGGTTCTGGGGGCTTGGGGCTGCCTGTGGTTTCTGAGCTTCTTAAGTTGCCTCAGGTCCCGCTGGAAGTGAGTTCCTGTCTTGGGTGTGCCTAAGTATGCACAACACAGCTAGAGGGTGACCTTGTTCAGGGAGCTCTCTCCTTAACAGAACATGCAGGAGAATAAAGACCCAATCTCTATCATAAAATGGGGGCAGAAAAAGACCAGTTGGGAGCTGGGTGAGGGGACTGTGCACAGGTCAGTATAGGGGCCTCAGTAAACAGTTAAACAAGGGCCTCTCCCAGCCCCACCCTGGCTTTAAACCCCAGGGTGCAGAGTTTGGCTCCTGAGGCCCCCTGATGACCCCAATCTAATTCCTCTGGTGATGGCTGGAGGCAGCAGATAAGCTGGACTCCTTGAGCCAGACAAGCCCAGGGAAATTCCCTGGCCCCTCTGAGGCTGCAGCTGGACACCATAAACTGGGCTGGGGTGAGGGAGGGGTGAGGAGAGCAGGCAGGCTGGGAGATAAGAGGCTTCTGGGGTGGACAAGGTAGCCAGGGGGGGCCAAACCTGCACCTGGGGGAGGGGCCGGGCTGGGGTGAGGGAGCCCAGGAGAAGGGCCCATGTGGCCCTGTCCCTAGCCCTTGCTAATTGGGATATCCTGGAGGAAAGCAAGTGGGGATCTAATTAGGGTAGAATCCAGAGCTAATGAGCTGTGGCAACAACAGGACAAAGGAATTAATTACCACAAGCCTAGGGCACAGGACTAGGGAGAATCTACCTCAACTCTGCCTCCTTCCGGGCTCTCCCCCGCCCTTCCTCAGGTCCTCTCCCGCCTTTCCCTGGTCTCACACCTGCAGTCCAGCCACTGTCCCCAAGTGCATGGCTCACCCTCCTGGCCTTCAGCTCTGCCTCTCTCCATGTCCTGTTCGCCCTCACTCCCTTTCCTTTCTCCCTGGATCTCCAGCCCCCCTGTCCCTCACTTCACCCTGCTGTTCTCTGCACTCCTTGTTTCTTTGTTCTCCTCCGACAGAGTGGGAAGAGCTGGGCTCTCGGCTCCCAGGGTAGGCTGGGTGGCAAGGGGTGAACCCAGGATGGTTGCCTAGGCAATGGGGAAAGTAGGGCAAACACCAACCAGCAGTCAAGAGATAAAAAAGGAACCCACAGAGGAGGGTACTGGGTCCCACCCAAGCCTGGACACCTTCTTATTAATCCTCACCCCACTGTCCCCAGCCTGACCCACCCCAGGAGCTGGTCCAGAAGACAGCGAGAGCCGTCTCTGCAGTAGCTCCCAGCAGACTCCCTTGGCGCCATCTGAGCCTGGCTCCTGCCCCTTGGCCAGAGCCCCTCCTCTGCCGCCCTGCCTCCTGGCTGCCTCCTTGGCCTCACCGCTTTCTTCTCAGCAGCCCCAGAGGCATTTCCTGCTTCTAAAAGATCAACCCATTGGGAAGCCCCCATAGAGGTAATACTCGGAAGGCCAAGGGGCCAGGGAGGGCAGGCTCCTCAGCCAGCAAAGGACGGGCTTCTCATCCACACCTACTGGCCATTGGCTTTGGTGGAGAGGAAGGAGCCTTGGGGCCTGCTCTGAGGGGAAGTGCATGGCCTGGGGCTTGGAAGAGCCCTGGGGAGTGCTTGCGGAGGCTGCAGACCCAGGACCCAGACTGAGTGTTCCTCAGGAACCACTAGTATAGTATTACCTAAGAAACCCAAGTAGGACACCTCATCTAGTTTTCTGATCTGCCCAGGTGCATGCAGTCTGCAGCTACAGAGAGTGTTTTCCCAAGGCAGACAGGCTACCTGCCTCCCACACTTCCAGCACGTAGCCCATCATCTGACCTCTGACACTGCAGAGGGCAGAGGCTAGATTTGGAATCCACTGAATGCCTCTCCATGAGCAATTTTCTTCCAGAAGGGCAGGAGGAATTCTGATGGCTCTAGATATTGCCATAGCAACTGTACCTTTCTAAAGCTGTCATGGACTACAGGAGCAGGGAGTAAGCAATGCAGATGAGGAGAGCCTGCCAGTGGATAAAGCACAACCAGCAGATGAGGGGCTGTGATGGTAAACGGAAGCTCAGGATGGCTGGGATTTACGGCCCAGAGGAAGGGATTTATAGCTGGGATTTATGGCTGTTGCTTCCTCAGGACCCAGGTTGCCTTTGGTACCGCCCCAAAGGTCTTTAATGCTACAAATAACACCAGCCCAGACTATGGTGCCGCATGGCAGCCTGGCTCACCCAGGCACCAGCAACACTGTCAGTATATGTCTCTCAAAAAATCATCTACCTAGGTTAAAGTAGGCTCTTAAATGGACACAGAGCAATTAAGAAGGAAGTGCCCGGTATCAGATGACCACCTGCATTGCAGGTCAGGGTTGAGGAAAGGGACTCACCTTCAAACATCTGGGTCCTAAAACAGATGCCAACAAGTCACAAGGCACCTCAGAAGCCTTAGATAATAGTGGATAGTCTAGCTCTAAAAGAAACCAACCGTCAGCAAGAACTTATACAACAATGGAACACACCATGTACCCAAATGCTGGCATCAGAGTCCACCCTTGTGGCCCTCTCCACCCCCTTCTTACTACCCTCCAGGTGCTGGTGAACAGTGAGATGCCAGGGTTCTGCACCTTTCCTGTCGGTGAAGTTAACGTTCCTCCTTCAAGCAAGAACACCGCTGAACCCAGGCTGCAGGGCCAGGCGCCAGGCCTAGGGCCCAGTGCCCACATGCCTTGAGCACCTCAGCTGGCCTGAGCACGCGGCTGCTTGGGAGCCACCGGTGCTTTTAGTCTGTTCTTTGCCTCTTTCTACCCTGGAAGAGGCAAGAAGCTCATGTGAGCAATGGAGAGGTGGGACTCTGCCTTGTCCTCAGGGGACAGTGTACAAAGTGTGGGAAGGCAGGACTGGGGGAACATAGGATCGATCACCAGTGTCACCTGAGACCTGTTGTACCCCCCATACCTGACCTCACCATCGGTTGGCACTGTGTCCCCAGAACTTTCCATATGATCACACTCACCCTCACCCTCTCCGGCTCCTCCAGGCAAGCAGGGATCCCTGTCTCCTGAGTGTGTGGGAGCCCCCACTCGCTCTCCAGGGCCTCAGCTCACTGCCTGGTCACAGTGCAGGCTGGGGCAGGCTCGAGCAGGGCAGGGCTTTCTCCGAGGCTCAGAGGTAAGTGTTCTCCACACTTGAGTCAGCTTGTCTCCCATTTTCCTTTTTGCCCTCACACTGCTGGAGCCATCCAAGCTGCACCTGCCCGTCACACCTAGCACTTAGGACACTGAGGGCCTAGGGCCCAACAGGGCACGGGCACATCCACACCACCGGCCTTGACCTCCTTTAGGAATGGGAGTAACAGGGCGAAGAGACGGGTAGAGAGGAAAGGGTGGGAAGACTTAGCTCCACCCCTCGTTTCACCCCACCGCTGCTTTCCCAGGTCTCCGAGGGACTGCACCCACGCGCGGCCGCGGGGCGCGCTCACGGGCTCTGCACAGGCCTCCTCCAGGCCGAGGGCAGGGGTCGGCAGAGGTGGGTGGGGGTGCTGGAGAGCCAGCTGTGCGGCCTCTCGCTTCATTCCAGTCACTGCCCTTTATAAATATTTATAGCAGTTCTTCTACTAAAAATAACATCCTGGAGCCTAGGGAGGAGAAAAAAATAAATGAAAATCACCGGGAATCGGACTCGATGACCACGTGTGCCGGAGACTAACGGAACCCCCGGGGGAGAAGCGGCGAGAGCAGCGCCCCCTGGCGGCCCCAGGCATTGTGCCCGGCCGGGCCGCCCCGCTAGGCCGCCCCCCCTCCCCACCGCCGACCCGTCTCCCGCGGAGGAAGCCGCGGGCCGCCCCTCCCTCCCGGGCTGCAGAGCAGCGGCTGCATCCCCGGGCGGCGGAAGCCTAACCAGTGTGTGGCTATTTTTAGCACTGTGGCCAGGGTGTGAATGTCTATAGAACTGAGCAAGGCCTGACGCTTCTTTGCACGACAGAAGAAACCTGTTGGTTTTTAAAGGTCAAAGGTAAGGAGCAAACTTGCCCCCATGCTAGGGCGCACCCCACGTGCTGGCCAGAAGCCAGGAAGAGATCCATCAGGTCACAAACACACAAGAGCATAGTGCTTTTTCTTTTCTCTTTTCAACCTCCTGGTAAGCTCCTGATGCACAAGTGAGACCATGCCCTGAGGGGAGTGATGGAGATGCTAGTACATGCAGGGCTATAGGGGAAGGCCCACCAGCTGCGCTTCGCAGTCCTCCACCTTCCCACCGCTCTGGCTCCCCTCTCCCTGGCGGGTGGAGTGACGTCTGGCAGCCTGCAAGCCTGGTCCAGGTGTGCAGTGGAAGGATGGATAGGAATGTGCCTCTGGGGGAAGACCTTGCCTTCATCAGGTTGGTGCCAGCTTGCTCCTCGTCCTCTGTGCCTGTGCAAGACAGACGCACGTTAGTCACGGGCACTGCTGAGGGTTCAGGGCAAACGCCTCTAAACATCTGCTGTGAACGAGAGGATCTGCAAGAACGGGGCTGCTAGGATGCTCAGCACCTTTCAAGTGTGGGGGTGAAGGGGCATCTTCTCTTCCCCATGGTACTTACAGTCTCCTTCAGTCACTGTTTAGGTCACTGGGTCAGGAAATGTTTCCATAGAAGAATGAACAGAATGGTGTTTGAAATGCAAAGTTTGGAATGTGGTGATTTCTTGGGAAGAATTGTGGCCCAGGAGAAGGGCAAAGAGGACCCAGATGTGCCTATAAATACTGACAGGACCAGTAGGAAGCCTTACTTAGCCTCAGGCCAGCAGAGAGCAGAACGGAAAGTCCATGAAACTGAGGCATCTGAGTTCTTATGCTTTTCATGTGACTCTTGACTGTTGGTTTCTCACAACGCCTGACTGTGGGTCAGAGGACAGAATTAGGAGGTAGAAGACCCAGCTGATCCCAGTCCTGGCACCAAGCTCCCGGGTATGGGCCTTAGGTTGTAGGGTGGGGGATTCAGATGGCTCTGACACCTTCCCTTACACCCCAGCTCCTCTCTGCTCCAGGGAGAGAGAGGGGCTCCTGCAGGGCGTGTCAGTTCTTGATCTTCCTAGTTGGCTGCAGCGGTCTAGGCTTGCTGTGGGGAGGGGCCTTGCCTGAATGTGCACAGTGAGTTTAGGGAGCAGCCTCTCTCCAAGCCCCTGAGGCTCTGTGATTTCCAGGGAACGTGTGTTGCCCAGGTGCTGCCTACCCTGCAGCTTGCACAATCCCAAGTCAGCGCAGGCTACTGCAGGGAGGTCGGGGTGGGAGCAAGCAGAGGGGAGGGGCAGGCTGGGGGAGGGCCTGGAGGCTGTTCTGGGATGACACTACTTGGAAGGGTTGGAGAAAGTTCCTTTTCTGGATAGTGGGGCTGTGGCCCTGGTTTTTTTTTTTTTTTTTTTTTTCTGACCCTGAAGCTGCCGCCTAATTTTTAAAAATAAGTGGGGGAGGGGAAGGAACAAAAGATATAAAAATGAAGAGAAGCCTCATGGCTGCACCAAAGGAATCTATACTTAAAGGAAATGTCATGAACTGAGTGATCATCCAGTTACTTTTGTCCCTTCCTTTTAGGGAGCTGACCCAGAAGTTGCAGTATCTTGGAGCTGGGACTGGAAAGAGTTAAGGTCTTGAGATGGAAAAATGGGAATGACTAATTCCTAAAGGCAATGGGCACTTTTATTCATTTGTTCTTTAGGAAGTGAGAAGGTGCCTGGCTAGGCCCCATGCCCGGGGGTCAGCTTTGTAGTCACTGTGATCCTGCATGACTCAAATGCGTCTGTGGGCCAGGGACTAGGACAGGGTGCAGCGCTGGGCGACAGAATCCAGAGGTGCGCTGGCTGAGGGAGAGGAGCACAGGAGGTGGCTGTGTTCAGCCAGCAGTGTCAGGTCTGCCAATGCCACACCGACACAGGGGACACCAGGCCATTGCCACAGACAGTGCAGGGGAGAATGGCCCTGGCTGGGAAGCAGGGCAAGGCGGGCAGGCTGGCGGGCTCGGGCAGAGGGGAAGGTGCGGTGGGCTCTGTGAAGAGAATCCTAATTGCATCCCCACCTGTTCAGATCGCCCTGGCTTGGGACCCATGACTGATTGGAATTGAAGATGCTAAGCAAGAAGGGAGAGGGCTGGGGAAGGGCGGGGACACGCTGTGTACTCACCCAAGCTTCCTCTTTGTCTGGGCTCCTCCGCTAACCTGTGGCAGCACGGGCAGAAACAACACACCGAGGTCACACCCGGGGTCTTCTCACCGCCTGGACCTTCCCGTAGGGGGCTTTCCTGACCCACCCACCCCAGGGACTTCTGGACCTGTCTCTCCCCTTTGTTACTCGAATGTTGACTTTTCCCGACCAGGTATGATAATGGGGTAGAGTCATACTATCTGCAACTGCCATAAAGCAGCCACGGGGACAGAGATGGAGAAAGAGAAGAAAATGATATAATAATAATGAAGTGGAAACAAAGCCCCTTTAAACCTAGGGAGCAGTTAGTTACCTAGGAGGGCAAAAGTCATCTGGTTCTGAAAGTTAACCAAGTGAAAATGAGGGAGCCTTTGATTGGGGCAGTCTTTCCCTCCTGCAGACACGTCTGCTGCGGCATGCCAAGTCATGCTCTGGCTCACCCTGGAATCTCAACACTGCCTGGACCCTCAGGAGCCTGTGTCTATTCTCACAGAGGGCCGCTGCTGTGCAGACACGCACCAGGGTTCTGTAAGTATGCAAACTGCATTTATAGCTCCCAACACTGGGGATGGGTACGTCCTGGGAGAGGAGATTCTGAAGGACACAGGAGCATAAATGAGGCTCTGGAGTAGCTGAGATGACTTTAGGGCTCTGAGGATTAAGTTGTGTTAGTCTATCCTTCATCCTGGTTACACTCAGGGTGAGGAAGGGTTCCCCAGTGGAGCAGAAGCATTCCCCAAGATGCAGCCAGACAGAGCCAGGGTAGAACAGGGAGAGGCAGGAGGTAGGAGTGAATATGGTTGGAAATTCTGGCTTGGTCTGAATTCTTAAAAAGTGCCCATTTGACTCTCACAGGTTTTGTACTGAGCAGACAATGTTTGCCTGACCGGGTGCTGACCAGGTTGTATTTAAATTAAGTCAGCATGATTTCAACCCCAAAGAAACAAATATTCTCTCTTTCCCTCTCTCTTTATGCTTGATAGTAATTGATCTCTAATGCCCAGATGACCGTAGTTACTACTAGGTCAAGTCTACAATAAATTTCATGCCTAGATCATGGCAGAGAATCAGAAGGTCCACCCATAAAAACACTTGGTCTTGCAATGACGCCTACCTAAGAGCTACATTGTAGCTTCAGGGACATATTCTAGGACCTATATAATGTTGACGAACATTTTTTTTAAACTCTGCTATCTCGCACCACAGGTCTTAACATTCTTGCCCTTAGGGATGACACCAAAAAGCCACAGAAATAAAAATTCAGGCATTCACACAAAAAGATTTCATGTAGACACAAACTCTGGTATGTGCACTGAGAGAGAGAGGAGATCCAAGGGCAAGATGCACAGACAGAGAAGAGATGTTGACAGGCAAATTGGGTGTACCCCTGGGGCTAGGAGGTGCCTGGCAGGGGAAACCATACCCAATTCATGTGTGAGGTGCAGCCCACTTTCAGACTGGGGCCAGGGCTAAGGCCTAAGTGACAGGCAGAATCCTAGGTTTGCTTTGGGGAGTGGAGAGAGACTTAGGAGAGGCATGGGCAAAGCTACTGGGCAAAGGAGGATGCATAGGAGAGGAGGCCAAAGAAGCAGCTGTTACATCTTCAGCTAGAACATTCCACGTGAATGCTGGGATTTGGTTGGAGTGCGCTTGTGTGCATGTGTTTGGAGCATGTGTTTAATAATGTAAATTTATCTCTGCATCTCCTCTTCACCTCGTGCCCTTCTGCCTTCTTTCCTGTCTGCATTGGGATGTTGGTCATCTCTACATTTCTACGGAGCATTTCTGGATGTTTGCAACACTGCTGCTCTCCAGTTTTACCTTTTGACATCAGTGCCAAGTATGTCATTCTCATCAATCCATCACAGCTGCTGTCCACCTTCCCCAGGCCTGGCTCTAATTCACTAGATGAGTTCAGCACCTGCAGGATGCTTTTCCTCTTCTCCCTGTGTCTTCCTCAGCGGTTTCAGTGCCCTTGCCAACAAATTCCTTGCCCCCTGAGACTCCAAAGACCTCCCTCTGTTATCCACACTAGCCGCTCTGGGCCAGCAACACTGCAGACCCAAGGACCTTCTCTTTCCATCACAGCATCCTTGCCTGCATCTCCCAATCAACTTTCTCCCTTCCTTATGACCTTTCCACTCCACTTAGTCTACTAGTTCTGCTCAGACTAACACATGGGCGTTGAAGCTAGAGATACCTGGGCCAACTCCAGGCTCTGCAACTTGTTACCTGGCAGGTGATTTCACCCCTCTAAGCCCTGTCTCAAATTCTTCCCTCAGGGGGCTGTGAAATCAGATGAGGAGGGTGTGTTATGTGCTTAGCATTAGGCAGGCACCTGTGAGGGCTCGTGCCCCTCCTCCTCTTCACTTTCACCTCCTCGGAGTGACAACTCCATTCCTCTCCCTGATAGGGAGCTCTCTATCACATCACCCTGTTTACTTCCTTCCATTTGTTCATTTGCTGACAGCTTACTAAGTGCCAGGCACTGTTCTGGGCACTGGGAATACAACATGAACAAAACAGACTAAAATCTTTACCTTGGGAACCTTACAATATGAAGGAATCCAGCAACAGACACATTAATGACAGAAATAATAGCTAACTCTCAAACATCCAAAGAGAATTTTGTTATCTCTTCAGTGTAACATGGAAGGATGAAGATTAAGAGCATGAAGTTTGGAGTCAGAAAGACCCAGTTCAAGCCCAACTTCTGCCGTGTAATAGCTACATGAACGAAATCTCTCTGAGCCTGTTTCCTCTTCAGTAAAATGGGAATATTCTGCTCTATCTCACAGTGTTGTTAAGGATTAGATGGGATCATACATGAATATCATTCAGTGCTCTTCCCATGTGACAAGTATTAAAAGGTTTTATATAAAATGAAATTAGGAAGGCATTATTGTCCTCTGCTGACACCTTTCTTACATTCTTCAATGAAGCCATAAAACCATTTGGCTATTCTAGCTCACAATAATCTCTTCCTTTTCAGAAACCCTTATTGTAGTAAACACTCAAAGTTTTATGATTAACTTTTTCTGTCATTTCATTTTATCTCTTGTTTATTTTGCATATCTTAGTCTTGCTTTCCTAACCAGATTATAAACTCCTTGAGGCAAGGGGTCATGTTTTGTGTTTTACTGTGTCTACTTCCTGTATCCCAAACATTATCACGGTATCAGGAAATCAGGAAGCTTCTGTTGATTGACTGACATAATCACTTGTAATGGTAGGATAAGACTTGACCATCAGATATGGGAGAAGCAGGTAGAAGGAACTTGGGTGTCTCAAAGCTTTGGGAAAGGTGGCAGCAGGAAGGAACGCAGAAATAAAGGGGGGTTTCATCCGGGCTACACAGCTCTGCTCCCCATTCAAACTAGGGCTACTGCTGAGCTGCCTTTACCTCTCTCTTTCCCATTCTGCATCTTCTCTTCTTCTTCCTCTGCACCTTCCTCTGCTGTGAAAACAAGTCCAAGGAGGCCAGTGACCCTTCGGCATAGCACAAGCATAGAAGGAGGGCAACTTCTGAGGCTTGGGATGAAACCCCATCTAAAGGCTTGTGGCTGCAGGGCTCCAAGGGTGCTCAAACTCACCCAGTCTGCACCTGTGTGGTCCATGCCCCAGCACTGTTGAATAGAAGCCCATAAGCCCTGAGCCCACTGCTGCTGGCTCCAGGTGACCACGGTGGAGGTTTGGGGGATGCTTGCCTCTACTCTATCCCTGTTTTTCCTAAGGTGATGACATCTAGCAAGGATACATCTATTATCTTGTATTCAGGTTCAAGAAAGCAACTGTAAAAGTACATGGTGGGGGAATACCTAGATTAACACTGGTTTCTGAAAAAAAAAAATCCAGAGGTTATAGCTGATGACAAACTTAAAATGACTGCACAGTGCAAAGTGGCTGTGTAGGAAAAGCTAATGCCATCTAAGGTGCTTTCCCAAGTGCCCACATAAGGGGCCACAGATGCCCTAGGCGCTGCAGAGACGAGATCCCCTGTGATAGACAGCAGTGTGCTCAGCTCTGGGTGCTCACTTTGAATTGGGGTCTTGGAAAACTGGGCCACATCCTGTGTGGTCAAGCAGGATGGTAAAGTGAAAATCATGTCACATTCAGAATGGCTAAAGGAATTGGGTATAGGGCCTAAAGAAGACAAGACACTGGAAGAGCCCTGTCATCTGCCATCAAACACTCAAAAGGCTAACCTCCAGAGGAGGGACTGAACTTATTCTGGGTAGCTTCCAAGCGGGGAACAAGGATAAATCAGTTACAGAAAGGCAGATTTTGGCCCCCAATTAAGGAAGAACTTTCCAGTGATTAGACCTAGTCATGGATGAGCTCACTGGAAATATTCAAACAAAGGACTTTTATATTGGGTGGCAAGTTGGATAGATAACTTCTGAGACCCTTTCTAATTCTACGGTTCTGTCATTTGTGAAAATGTTTTTTAAAACATGAGAAGGACAAACTATGGATATATATAGTATGTGTATACTATAGAGAATATATGTACAGATAATCTGAATATCTACTCTCATCCTAACAAAAAACCTGTAAAATTATTAATATTCTCAAGGCGATAGTAAAAAGGTGTGGGTGTTGGGCAAGGCTCTTCCATTCACTGAGAAATGGTGACTCTCACATGTAAAGGGAGTTTATTTCTGCATTTTATAGGGATACTGTGCCATGCGTGGATTCAGTGCTTGGGAGAGTAGAGCATCACGGGAAGAGGCCTCTGTGGGACTCTGGGTTTGACATGTTGTCCTAGGTGGGGTAAAACATTGGCTTACTGTTCTGAAGACCTAAGTTCTAGGACCAGCCTTGCCCCTTCGAGCTGCAAGACTTTAGGCAGATTGCTTTTCCGATAATTACTCACTACATTTCTAAAGTTAAGGGGACTGGAAAATGTGATCTCTAAGACACCTTACAAATTACACTCTATAGTTTTGTTAAAACAATCCTTTCCTACTATGAGAGATTGCTGAGTATCCCTATAAACTTTTAATTTTTGTGAAGCTGTTTGGTCTCTATGTGCTTATGTTTAATGATGTCCAGTTACTGCTCAGCCTGGTGTGATGAGCTCATGAGCCACTTATTTTGCATAAACCCTACTAAGTGGCCATGAGGCACAAATGTAGTTAATTTCCATGGCCAGAAATCCCCTAAGAAATTCCCTCAATGTGGGATTTCTGGCATCAGTAGGGAGCTATGGGGAAGGGACCTTCTAATCACCTGTGAAGTCATCCCTGAAGGCCATAGCCTCCTCTGTTTATGTGGGTGTGGGGGCAAGGGCTGTGTTTCTGTTGGGGGTTGAGAAACTACCAGAATGGAGAAGTGGCACCGTAAAGCTGCCTGCGCAAGAGAATCAGCCTCTTACCTTAACTGGAAAGACCAACTTAGGCCACACGCTCATTCTCTTCTGTGTGAAAACAGGCAGTCTTGAGAGCAAAGCTGTGGGCTAGACCTTGTTCTGGTCCCATGACAACCCTAAAGGCATATGCTCTCTCCTACAAAGGTCTGAAAAAACACCCAAGGGTTGCCTTCCCTAAGAATGTTAGAATAAGTATATGTGTTTAAATGCTCCATGGAAAAGCTGCTTTATATTTTTATGTAATAACCCTGTTAAGCTACTTCAAGGTATTGAAAAGCACTATAGTGCTTAGGAAGGGAAGCCATTTGTTTAATACATAACATGGAAATCCCCCTGCTGTAAAATAATGAGTAAATATCTGGCAGCTATGTAATTGATGGAGTCACAGGGATTCTTGGAGATATCATGACACGTGAATGGTCTTTTATTTTATCTCTCTTTCCTAGGTTTTATGTAAGGTGACATGCCATGAGGCGAAGGTCTCTGGGAAGTCTCTGAAGTGGCTGAGTGATGGAGAGGCTGAGAAAGAAGTCACAGGTGAGACCGAACATGAGGCACAGCAGAGGCGACAGACTCGGGTCACGGACTTCGAGTGAAATCTGAGCCTGGTCACGGACAAAAGGCGGGAGTAGGGTTTCAAAACCAAATCAGATAGGAGAGAGCAGAAAGGCAGCTGGGAGAAAGTCCTGAAGCTTTTGTGGCTGATTCGGTTCCAGACCTCCGGGAAAGCTTCAGAAGGAGCCGACAGTCAGGCCTGGGGAGAGAGCAGCTGTGGACAAAGCACAGATAGAGGACAGAGTGTGTGGGGGGCCTAACTGTGCTTAAATGGCTGGATTTCTTTAAATTCAGCATTGTGTTTGCTCCATAAGGGCATTCTTAAGACAAGCCTGAATGCGTCATCATCTCTATGTGATCCTTGGCGGGAAGGGCTCTGGGGTGGAGATGTCCAGTGTGCTCCTAGAAGGCAACAGCTGAGTGGTGAGATGAGGGGGTGTGCCAGCTGGTGAGGCTCTGCTGGTGTAGGGAGGAAGGGAGAAGGGTGCAGGTGCTGAAGGGGAGACTGGGTGGGAGCTCTGGGTTTCACCTGAATGGAGCTCCTTCACCAGGGATGACATGGTGTTGGTGATGGAGTCAGCAGCCACCAGCAGGTCATTGCGGAGGTTCCTCCTCGTACCTGAGGGGAGTCAGAGCAGATGGCAATGCCGGGGTGGGTGGGCATGGAGGAGAGATGGCCCAGCAAATGCCTCAGTTCTGCCAGGCCTGTGGATCTAAGGGGGTGGGGCAGCTCCACCTGCCCCCAGGCACATCAGGAACATGAGGCACCTAAGTCCACAGTGCTCTCTCCCTCTGCCTCACGGCCTGAAGAGCAGGACCTGTCAACTCCATGCTTTGTAGCCACCATACAATGAGAAGAGTTGGGTTCCAGAATAGGCATTCCCCTCAAGGTGTTCCTCAGCCTCAGGTGGGACTGTCCTCTCCAGCACACCTCCCACCTCCTTGTCCCCAACCCTAACAAGACTTCTTTCTTAACTGCCACTTAGCATTGCTGGTCACTAGCTCCTCAGACAGCTGTGGCAATCCCATGCTCACTGTGCCTTCAGCAAGGTCCTATTTGGAGTACCACCCTTTCTTCTTACGCTTGTTCTAAAGACCTTCTATGCCAAATACATGACTTTGGGAATTATTCCATCCAATTCCTCTGGAGGAGGCAAAGCCCAAACGACAAAGTACTTCCCACAACCCAGAAAAAAGAGCACAGGACCCCAGGAGGCCTGTTCTTGCCACATACACAAAGCCCGCAGACCTCCCATTGAAGACCGGCTCGTCTATGAGAAGGGGCCAGCACTTGACTTATTTATACTGTCTGTGAAAATCTGATCATTTAAATCTAAGAGCACAAAAGAAAAGAAGCTAGAAAAATCTCAGCAGGAACCTTGTACATGTTTCCGAGCCCCTTCAGCTCCCACTGTACTCTGCTCCAGAAACTCACCTTGTGCAAAGGCCTCCTGCACGTCTCCCCCAACTCCGCTCAGCGCGTCCTGCGGACAGTGGGTGGGCGTGGAGCCGGCTGACGTGGAGCGCACTGGCATAGGCATTGGGCGGCCGCCTCCATGAGTGGGAGACGTACGTGGGGACCCTGTGGCTTGAGCCTGGGAGATTCAAAGAGATAAAACATGTTCTCTCAGGTTTCTGACCTCTTTGAGGAAGGAAGAAAGTCCTTTTTCTCAGTCTGAGCCAGCCAACAGGCCTCAGTTCAGATGATCATCATGTTTGAAAGGAGGAGGTCAGGCTGCCTCCAGGACTGGAGAGAGGAAGAAAAGAGAAAAAAGGAAGGGGCGGGGCGGGGGGACAGAATACCACGGAATAGACCAAGAATGGGAGGGAAAGAAGAGGCTAACACAGGAGGACTGTTGGGCGGACTGAGCAGAGTGGTTGGGCTGGGGATCTGGGAGGGGCTGGCTCACACAGTGGAGAAATAACACACAAACATCTTTCATGTTTGTTTGCAAACACATTCATATACACATTCTCATTTGGTCTCCCAATAACCCATGGATACAAAGGGCATATATTTTTATATCCATTTTATAGAAGAAAAACAAGGATGAAAAGAGTAAGAGTGTTGTGTGAGGCAGCACAGCTCGCCTGTGGAAGACACGGGAATAACCCCTACGACTCCGGGGCAGTGGCACGCGCTCTGCTAGCCACAGCTCTCATGCCACCTGGAATGTGCCCGAGCATGTGTGTTGGGACCTCAGCTGCAGGCTGCTTCCCAAGAGTGGGGCATCAAGGCTTGACAGGTTGCACCTGCTGAACACACAGAGCGAGGTTTTCCGTGGGCCACCTCGTGGGGACGAGGTGAGAACGGACATATGTTAAGTATAAACCGAACTTTCCTTGTGAAGGCCCTGGTATAGTTTTAGAGAAAGCTTGGAACAATGGGATAAAATAAATAAATAGAAGAAAATTAGTTCAGGACAGCTGACTGAGATTTGGGATCCACTGCTTCCCTCAAAGCAAGGGGAACTGAGTGTGGCAGGTAGACGGGGGTTTTCTGTAGAAGCAAAACTGAGAAAATATTAGCCAAAGTGTGAGAATGAGTTCAAATGAAGATAGTTATCATTCTGGGGATCTAGATCATAAACCCCACATACAAACAGAATCTGCTCCAAGTAGGCACATGGGCCGAATGCACAAGGCTCACCTCAGTGCTGTAGCCGTGTGGGCACTGAACTGAACAGAAACGGATTGTTTTCTGTGGTTTTTACTTGGAATCATTTGTGTGTGTATTTTAATTTGAGGAATTTAAAAAATACAGAAAACTAATAACCCATTCCAAATTGATAATTATAAATATTGTATCAATTTTATTTCAACCAAATATGTTACAGATAAATCTTAAGACCTCTTTGATCACCAATTCTTTCCTGTCTCATTCCTTCCTCTTATCTATTCAGAGGCAACTATAATCAAAGATTTTGGTAGAAAACTTTTTACCTAAGTGTACATATGTAACTATGAATAATACATAGTTCATGCTTTTAAATTTTGCATGAATGGTATTATACTGAACAAATCATCTTGCAATTTGCTTTTATCATCACTTAGCATACTTTCTGAGATCTTTCTATGATACAAATAAATAAGAACTTAGACCCTTACATCATGTCATATATAAAAACTAACTCAAAATAGATCATAGTAATGCTAACAGCTAAAACTATAAAACTTCTCAAAGAAAGCATAAGAAAAATCTTTGTGACCCTGGGTTAGGCAAAGATTTCTTAGCTATGACTCCAAAACTATGAGATGTAAGAGAAAAAATTGATAAACTGGCTTTCATCAAAATTAAAAACTTTGCTCTTCAAAAGACATCATTAAATAACATAGGAATAAATTAAGTCAAAATGGATTAACAACTTAAATGTAAGAGCTGAAACTACAAGATGCTTAGAAGAAAACATGGGGGAAAGCTTTACAACCTTGGATTAGGCAATGGCTTTTTATGTATGACACCAAAAGCACAAGCCACAAATGAAAAACTAGATAAACTGAACATCATCAAAAGCAAAACTTTTGTGCTTCAAAGGATACCACCAAGAATGTGAAAAGACAACCCAGAGAAAGGGAGGAAATTGTTGCAACTTATGTATCTGATAAGGAACCTGTATCTAGAATATATAAAGAACCCTTATAACTCAATAATAAAAGGACAAATAATCTAATTTATAAATGGGCAAAGGGTCAGAATAGACATTTCTCCAAAGAAGGTAGAAGATATATAAATGTCCAATAAGTACATGAAAAGATGCTCAACATTATTATGTGTTAGGGAAATGAAAATCAAAACTATGAGACACCACTTCATACCCACTAGGATGGCTATAATAAAAAAGACAGATAATAAATACTGGCAAGGAAGTGCAGAAATTGGGACCCTCATATACTGCTAGTAGAAACGTAAAAACAGCCTGGCAGTTCCTCAAAAGGTTTAACATTGAGTGCTGTAATACCCAGCAATTCCACTCCTTGGTATATACCTGTGAGAACTGAAAACATATATCCACACAAAAATTGGTACCCAAATATTCATAGCAGCATTATTCAACATAGCCAAAAAGCGGAAGCAACTCAAATGTCCATCAACTGATGAATGATTGAAATAAAATGTGGTATATTCATACAATGGAATATTATTTGGCAATAAAAAGAAATGAAGTATTTCATTTCTGAAATACTTTCTGATACATGCTACGACATGGATGAACCTTGAAAACATTTTGCTAACTGAAAGAAGCCAGTCACGAAAGACCACGTATTATATGGATCCATTTATATGAGATGTCCAGAATAGGAAAAACCATAGAGACAGAAAGTAGACTGGTGGTTATCTGGGGATGGAATGGGGGTTTTGGGAAGGATGAGAGACTAATGGGTACAGGGTTTCTTTTTGGTATTGAAAAATTGATTATGATAATGGTTGCACAACTCTGTGAATATATTAAAAACCACTGAATTTTATACTTTAAAATAATACATTGTATGGCATGTGAATTATATGCCAATAAAACTATTATAAAAAAGACACCATTAAGAAAAATAAAAAGATAAGCCATAGACTGGGAAAAATATTTGCAAATTATATCTGATGGGGAACTTATGTCCAGAACATACAAAGAATTCTAAAAAATAAAAAATAAAAAACAAACAAAAACCCTCTACAACTCAATAATAGGAAGACAACCCAACCCAATTACAAAATGGGCAAAGATCTGAGCAGACATTTCTCCAAAGAAGATGTGCAAATAGACTACTAATTACATGAAAAATGTTCAACATGAGTAGTCATTAGGGAAATAGATATTGAAAACACAATGCAATACCACTTAACACCAACCGAAATAGCTGCAACCAAAAAGACTGACAATGATATGCAGAAACTAATACTTGTACATTGTTGATGAGATTGTAAAAGGTACAACCGTTTTGGAAAACAGTGTGGCAGTTTCTTAAAATGTTAAGGCTAAATTTACCATATACCCAAGCAAATTCTACTTCTGAGTATCTACCCAAGAGAAATGAAAACATATGTCTAACCCAAAACTTATACACAAATGTTCATTAGCAACAATTTAGTAGTCAAAGAGTGGAAATAACCCAAAAGCCCACTGACTGGTGAATGGATTAACAAAATGTGATATATCTGTACTATGGGATACTATGGAATCTGTTTTTGCTACATATTTTTACTATTATTTAACTTCTATAATAATTTTCCATTAACAAATATGTTCTATCTTGCGAAATATTCTCTTTTATTTTTGTTAGCTGTTATAAAACATTATTATTTACTTTTTCAGGCTATGTATCTTCTCTTTCCAGTTAGTTAATAAACATATCATGAATCCTATTTTGGCCAGATAATACTATATTATCACATATTAATCATTGTGTTTTTGGGACCCACCCTCTACCTTTTATCCTATAATCCCATCACCCCTCGCTTTTTGTCCATTTTTATGGGAGAGTGGGCAAATAATAATGGATAAAATTCATGACCTTTAAGATTTAAAGATGCTGCCTTCTAGGTGTAAGACAGAGTTGGAAAGGGCACATGAGTAGCCAGACCTAGCGGTTTCAGCCACAATCCAAACTAGCTAAGGAAGCTGAGAAGAGAGGTGAGAGAATTTGCAGAAAGGGCAAGAGAGCCCACGGCAGTGGCTGGCTTCACAGCAAAGTCCTAGGAGGCTACATGGTTTGGAATGCGGGCGATCACTAAGGTGGTGCACACTGGCAGAGCCCAGGGCCTTTCCTGGGCCTCTGAGGGCTGAGTGGAGTAGAAAAAGGTGGTTGCCTAGGTTGCTCAGGCAGCCTCGAGGAAAGAGCCCTGCACCCCAGCAGCCAGTGGTCTTTCCACAGGCTGACAGTGGTATGAGGGTGACTGTGAGACACAGTGAGCCCAGTGGTCTCTCAGTCTCAGAGAGGGGTGAGGGCCTTGATGGGATCACATGTGGACCCTGGGAGCTGAGGGAGCCTGTGAATTCAGAAGCTGCAGTCACAGAACGAGGAGTGCTGCCTGCAAGAATCAGGCCTGGCCACAACCAAGGACATGATTGGACAACGAATTGTGGTCCAGGTCTCAAGAACAGATCAAGCTGGAGGTGTGGACATGCCTCCACTGAAGCCACAGTTCCACATTACAAGTCCCTGAAGTGCAACCTCAGGGCACACACAGGAAGGGGGATAAGAATCTCTAAGGGACTGGCTTTAGAGTTTGCCTGGAAATGCCTAGATTAAGTGTCCGGTTCAGACAGAGTGAGAACTCAAGATGGAAGTTAAACCCAGTCAAAGAAAAACAATGGCCTGTGAAATTCAAACTTGCTTTGCTATGTGACAGTTATCTGCTGTCCCCTCAGAGGGCGACCCCTGCGTTAAGTACATGGTGAGTACTCATAAATCTCCCTCTGTATGACTTGGGCCAGGCACTGCTGCCTGAGAGCTGCATGCCAGAGTCACAAGACCCAAAGTGAACATACAGGTTGCTTTTGAGGAACATGAAACTGAACCTTTGCAAATATTTTAATATGAAAATGATGAGGGGGATGAGACAAAGAGGGATGGGCAGGGTACACAGCCACATGTGGCTAAAACTCTAGGATTAGGAAGTGAAACCTACTACCCACCTTCAGCTTGAAAATAATCAGCCCCTCTGCCTGGGATCACTGCCCAGCACGTGCCTTCTAAGGAAGATAAAAACTAGATTCTAGAAGTCGCCTTTGTTGAGAGAAGCTGAAAGAGAAAAGCTAAGACTGCTGGGAAGGCATCATTTCCCCTAGGTCTCCTACCCCCGCCCTTGGCTTTAGGCCACACAGAATTAAAATGATGCTAGAACAGAGCCGTCAGGGCATTTCTGCAAATTCTGGTTTGGGCAGAGTATACCAGTATGGCATCCTGGTTGGGTCAGAGACACAAGTTATAGCCCACCAATATGCATGTGCCTTAGCCAGGCCTGAGGTTGAGGATTCAGGAGTCTAGACACTGAAGCTGATCTTGGATGAGGTCTACATTATGCAAGGGATGTCAACTAACTCTGCTAGCAGGTGGTTCTGACAAAAAAGCAAAAGGACTGGCAAAGCCTCTTTCGATCTGTTGAAAGGATTGTGCTCTCTCCTGCTGTCAGGGCTCCACTTGCTGTTCTCCCTGCCAGGGCCATTACTCTCCTCTGTGTTGTCTGACTGGCTCCTACTGGTCCTCTGGGTATCAGCCTTGCTGTCACCTCCTCTAGGATGAGATGAGGTCTTTCTGAGATGCTCCCACAGAACCCTGTCCTTCCCTGTCACAGCACTATCTCACTTCTTAAATTTCATCTTCTGCACCAATGTGCTTAGCACAGGTAAATTCTTAAATACCTGTTAAATGACAATGAAGTGCATCAAGTTTCTGACCCTTTTTCTTCTGTAATGGAAAGTGGGAAAGTAGCCAGAGCAGGCAATGATCTCTAGGGAGTAATAAACCTATGAGGCACCAGCAAATCTTTATGTGAAATACTTTAACTGGATAACTAAATGTGGTAGCCAGACCTCTGAGATGGCTCCTAGTAATCCCTCCCCTGGTTTGCACATCCTGGTGTGATCTCCTTCCCTTGAATATGGGCTGGGCCTTGTGACTTGCTTCTGATAAATTAAGACAAATGGGATGTCACTTCCAAGATTAGGTTATAAAAGACTCTGACACTGTCTTGTGCACATACTCTTGCTCTCTATCATTCTCTCCAGTGAAGCCAGCTGCCATCTCGGGAGCCAGCCTGTGGCAAGGAGCTGAGGATAGCTTCTAGCCATCAGCCAGCACTGAACAAACCACAAGGATATGAATCCTGCCAACAACCAAGTGACTTGCTGAGCCTTGAGGTGACTGTGGCCTTGGACAACACCTTGATTGCAGCCATTGAGAGATACTGAGCTGAGGGACCCAGGAAGATAGTCCATGGATTGCTGGCTGACAGAAGCTGTTAGGTAATACATATTTGTTCTCCTAAGCAACTAAGTTTTGGGGTGATTTGTTATACAGCAATAGGGAACTCAAAACGCTAAGGTTAATTTTTAAGAATAGATTATTAGATCAGTCCTATATGATGACATTTGATTGATAAGAGATGGTGGAGGAATTTTGAGACATGGGACACCAGGTCCAGAGGCTCTCAGAAAGACAGGCCAAAGACCCCAGGAAAAAGGCCTGTGGATGAGAAGAGAGGCAGGGATAAATAACCCAGAAAACACTTTCCTGATCTGAGAATGCATGGAGGGCTCTGAGCACATCAGCCTGTCCTGACACTGAAAGATTCCACCTCTTTCCTTTGTCAATAACTGCAAGGACCTAGAGACATTTCTCAGTTGGGAATTCAGTGACTCTAAAAAGGAGGGGAAGTTTGGGCTCTGCGACTGAGTTCTATCTCTTACCACCACTGAGGGTGACCGTTAAGGAGGCAGTGTGGTTCAGGGAAAAGGCCACGGAACGAGAAGTCGAGAGACCAAGTCTCTTCTTCTGAATGTGCAGCACACACAGCTTGTTTTCTGGGGCTCAGTCTTCTCATCTGTAAATTGAGGGAATCCAACTAGATGGCATCTGAGGCAGTTTTCAGATATACAATTCTGTGACCTATGATCTTCACCAAGGTAACCTCACAAAGGAATGCCAAGTAACTGAAACTTTCCTTCAGTGCTATCCACTCTGTCAGTGAAGGATGCTCTTCTGGGGGTCATGGCAGCCATCTCAGGATCCCGTCCTGCTTGCTCCAACTTCCCTTCCTCACAAGTGGAGTCCATACCAGAGCTGCTGCCCATTCAGACCTCGTGCAAATGACATCAATGAGCAGGTGTAGGGAGCAGGCTACTCTACCTCAAGAAAGATAGAGTTTGAAATAATTGCCTAAGTGCAAACTGGCGTATGCGGTGCACATGCAGTTTGAGACAATGCCTGTAGTGCAGAGCAACGTCCTCAATGTGCTGACAATAACCTCTGAATCTGGTTAGAGTTTGTTTGTTCTCTGTTCACTTCATAGGCTCGGGACAGAAAGATACACTGAAAATCAAGTTGGAGCGCTACATTGTGCAACTGCACCTCATCTCAAAAGCACAGATGGATTTTATGTTCAGAGAGACAGGCGCTTCTCTGTGGAGACTGCCAAGTGCTCCGCTCAATGCAAATCAATCTAGAATAAGCGGCACAGTGGGAGGCTGGGAGGGCATCACAGTTGGCACCTTGAGATTATGGGAAACCTGAGAAACACACAGACATCTCTGAAGGTGGAGGAACTAGTCAGGTGGCTCCAAGAGGATGAGGATAAGCTATTCAATGATGGTATAAAACAATCTTGTGCTCCTGGGTTTCAGCTGCCAGGAGAGGGCAGCTACCCTGGTGGAGCAAGGAAACTTTGCAACATGCCAGTGTTTAAGGTTTCCTGATACAAGGACAGTGGGATCTTGTTGTAATACAACCTATAACAAGGGCCTGAATACAGCATAGGCCAATCATGTGCCTAACCAACAGCTAAACATAATAAATGCCCTGTATCTCAGGTTCTCTGAGTACAGAGGTCCCTTGTAGGCCGAGCGCGGTGGCTCACGCCTATAATCCTAGCACTTTGGGAGGCCGAGGCGGGAGGATCGTTTGAGCTCAGGAGTTCGAAACCAGCCTGAGCAAGAGCGAGACCCCGTCTCTACCAAAAATAGAAAGAAATTAATTGGACAGCTAAAAATATATATAGAAAAAATTAGCCGGGCATGGTGGCGCATGCCTGTAGTCCCAGCTACTCCGGAGGCTGAGACAGTAGGATTGCTTGAGCCCAGGTGTTTGAGGTTGCTGTGAGCTAGGCTGACGCCACGGCACTCGCCCCAGGCAAAAGAGTGAGACTCTGTCTCAAAAAAAAAAACCAAACAAAAACAAAACAGAGGTCCCTTGTAGTTGGAAACAGTTCTGCTGGAAATGCAGAGGTGGAGAAACATACAATCTGAGAAGCTCTCTAGACTGCTGGCTTTTCACTTTTGAAATTAGCAGACTGAGAACCCAAGAAAGGTATCACGTTTAAGAAAAGTGTTCAGAAATCATGCTTATAATTTCAGAGGGTTCATGACTTCAGGAAAATAGCCTGTTTTAATCCAACATTCATTTTATATCTGAGGAGACTGAGGCCTAGACAGGTCACAAGGGTCACAAAAAAATCAGTAGAAAGGCTAGGACTGGTACCTGGGTCTTTTAATCACCTCAAACTGCTAGAATAAAACTAAGCATGTTAGGATCATAGCATGATGGTTTTGAAGCCAAAAGGAACATGGATCAGTCAGGACTGCTCATGACTGAAGCTAACTACAATTTTATACAGGACAGCCAATTTCACTTCCTGTAAGAGTGAGAAATGTGAGGAAGGAGAATGCAGCGATTATGACTTAGTCTCTTATCTATAATATAAATCTCATACTGGAGCCAAAACAGGTAGAGGGAATGCCAGAGAAGGTGCCCTGAGGACACGGGTGATCCTTCACCAGCCCTGCATCTGAGCACAGAGACGGACCCACATGCTGAGGCAGAAAGAACTGGCCAGAAGACCAGCTGCACAGAGAGAAAGGCGCTGTCTTTAGTAGAAAAATGACACTGCACTGTTCTTGGCCATGCTTAGATATCCCCAGCATGGTGCTTGGCACATAGTAGGGGCTCCAAAAATAGGATTTCCTTCCCTTCTTTTTCCTCATGGAACAGGTAAGAATTTGTCATCTCCTAGCTACACATTACAGTCAGGTAATGAGGCCCAGAGAGGCTTGTGGCAAAAAGCCTGATTTAAGAGTTAATGCCCTCTGTGGAGCACTCGTAACTGCATCCCCCTCCACACACACACACCGGACTGAAACTCTGAGCTACGCTGTTATCATGGTAACAGAATGGAAGACATTTTAGTCTCCATTTCTGTCTCTCTGATTCATGGACACCTGCCAGGTAGCAGATGGCCTGTGTGGACAATTACCTTCATTTTGCTGCAGTGTATTTAAATTAAACAAAGTGGCCTCTTTGCTGCCGATTTTCAGAGGCCCTCTCCGAAAAACAAAAAACAATGACAGGAGAAAGAAGCTGCAGGTCTGAAATTTAGGCAAGGCGCTGTGAATGCATAGAGAACTGGGATGCATAAAGAACAGACTTTGTACATTTTTTTTCTTCAAAAAAAGGTAAAAGTACCCACATACTATTTTGAGCTGGTGCTGGTGGTGACTGTACTAGGAAGATGCAGCTGTCTCATCAAAGCGGAAGTAAAAGGAGAGAGAGGTGATGGGATTGTCTGATGGTGTGCTGTCTGTCCTGCTGCAAGAGTTGGAGATAATTGCCTCACATGACAAAAGTTAAGACTGTCGGTGGTTAGGAACCTCTCAGGCAATGGAGAATGAGGGTGGAGGAGAGGAGAAACACAACCAAATGGCGGTGAGCAGAGCAGCAGGTAAAGAACATGCCAGGGAAGTTAGCAAAGATGCCCAGTTGCAAGCTTAAGTTCAGCAGAGCCTTTTAAAGGTAAACTTGTCTTCTAAACACCTGAGAGAAGGGCTGCAGAGTTTTATGATGTCCCTCTTCTCTTACTACTGTTAACATCCATTTATCTGTCACATGTCTGTTGGAAGGATGAGGCCACCAAAAATTCTTCCATGAGGACCCTCCACAGAGAGTCGACATCTGTTTGTTCCCTGTCACATCAGGAACCTCAAGGTTCACACACAACCTGTCACTCAGCATGGTGGCTTGTGGGGTATGCTGCAATAGACACGAAGCAGCTATTCGAGGACTGCTGGATATCTTGTGATCACATTGTTGACAATGGTAGAAGGTTATGGTTCTCAATCTTCATGATTCTGTCCCTATTCAAGTCACACTCAATTTTTATACAGAAGACAAATCTTACTCTAAGACTTAAAGAGTGGGGAGCAAGGTGTGTAGTTGTTATCTTTCTTAGTGGAAGGAGGAAGCTGCATTATTTCTGGGACAAAGAACAACCTATAAAAACCTACCATAAACCCACAGATCAAAGGAAAGTTGAAATTTAAACTTTTAGATAGGGAAACTCATAAATTCCGAGACTAGAATTACCTTCTTTCTGTTTGTTTCTCCTAGTTTGCCCAGCCTTATTGGAAAATGGTACCCTGTTAGTCCTCATTGCAGGATTTCAAAGCCAGTTCTCAGCAAAATGATCAGAGACCTCACTGAGAGAAAAATCCCTATAAAATGAATACCAAACACTCAGACTGCATATTAGAAACAAAAATTAGGATAGGTTCCCAGGAGGATGTGGTCCTTATTCAGACAGCTAAATCAATTATCAAGAAGTCAGCTGGAACCTATCAGTGATGTTTTAAAATTCAATGAGTCTAATTTAAATGCTACTTACGGGTAAGCAAAACTTGTGTGGTGGGATATGGCACCCTTATTCAACAATGACATTCCACTCTTTGTTATTAATAAGTCCCTATCATATACAGCATGGTGGTTAGAGTCCCAGCTTTGCAGGTATGTGGACCAAGTTTGGATTCCAGCTGCCGTTTACTAGCTGTGTGATTTTGGGCATCTTACCTAACCTCTCTGCACCTGAGATTCTTCATATGTAAAATGGGTTTAACAGTAGCTACCAGACATGGAATGCTCCATACACTTGGCTTCATAGAGTGACACCTGCCATTATTCTATTTTGAAAGATGCTGGGAGTAGGGGGTTGCATAGATGAGGCAATGTCTCCACTCTCGGCAGGCTTAGAGCGTCCTGAGCAAATCAGACACGCACGCAACTAGCATACCAGAGGGAATGCAACAGGTGCCATAGCAGAGGAACAAAGGAAGGGCAGCCTAGATGCAAGAAGGTTTAGCTGACATTATGAGACAGGGTAAGGTTCCATAAAAGAGGCAGCAGCTGAGAGGATCTTGAGGGGTACAACTGCAATAGGCAGAAGAGGCTTGGGAGGGCAACCCAGCGAGGAAAAAGCATGAACAAAGGCACCAGGCATGAGAGGAGGCTGTGTCTGGGGGTAGGAAGTGGTGGTGAGGCTGGAGTGTGGGGTGTGTGGGAGGTGTGTGTGGGAAAAGAGTGTGGGCGACAGTCAGCCAGAGTCTTAATCGAATGGCCACCAAGTTATTTAGTTGGCCCACGGAGGGGCAAATTACACAACCCACTGCAAGCCCAGCTCTCCATCAGTTTTTAAAAAATATATTTATTTTTTTTGCCGCTTTTTTTTTTTTGATAGTCCATGGTTTTTACATTTTTAAATGGTTACATTTTAAACAGTTATATAGTACTTACATAATATCTTTGGTTTGGTCCACAAAGCCTAAAATATTTACTATCTAACCCTTTAAGAACATGCTTCTTTGAGCTGAAACTACGCAGACGTTCTCTTCAGTTAAGGACTCTAGGCCACAATGTGCCATACCTTAGCGTTATCATTAATATGGACCATCAGAACCAGCTGGTGGTTCAGCTATAAAACCTGTTACCCTAGAGACTGGTATAGCTTCATGATTTGAGGACATACCTACACTCTCAAAGTGAAGGGTTACAGAAACAGAGAGAAGAGTGTTAGGGAATCCTGTCCTCCTGCTGGAGACATGGCCAAGAACCACAGAGATGAGCCAGAGAAGGGTATCAGGGAAGCAGCTGATGTTTTTGTGAGATGCTTTCTTTTGTCTGGAAAAGTGGCAGGTGGGAGGCTGACACAAATAAACCCTGGGGAAGGAGTTATTGAATGAGAGCCCAGACAATGAAGTGAGGGCCAGAGGGTTTCAAAGTCACAAAAGGAGAAGTCAATGAAATGAACCCAATTGGATTTCTGTAGACCCTTCTTGGTTTATAGACTTTCCCCAATATAGCCATTGGTATTAATGACAAAAGGGTCAAAGAATTACGGAGCTGGAAGTTTACAGATGAGGAAACTGATGTTATATACCCGTTCAGATGGAAAAGAAATGAGATTTAGCCAACAAATCTCAGTTAGTGAGAAGGGCAATCCATTCGCATGTAGTGCACTAAAGCAGATTTAAGATTTAGATCTTCCTTCATGGAGGTGAGGTCATCAGTGGAAAGTGCTGAGGAATTGGACAGGACGAAGCCCATTTTTCAGTGCTGTGTGCACTCTGCTGTTCTCCTGAAAAATTTCTTCCTAAAGTTGCTGATAACTTCCTAATTGTCAAATTGAAGGGCTTCCTTCTTGCAACTTCCTGGGCTTTCAAGAGAGCCCACAATCCTTCTCCCCCTGCCTCCTCTTACTGAATCCTTTTTCTTCTTTTTGTCTACGATGGGTTTCCCTAAGGCTCATGTTTATGGTTGCAACCTTAATTTTATGTTGAAGGCTTCTAAATCTATATTGCTAGCCTTGTTTGTCCACTGAAATTTCAGTTGTACATCTCCAAATACCTAGCAGACCTTTTGCTTGACTGCCTGGCTATTCCATGGAATAGTATGTCCAAAATCAGGTCAAAGTCCTCTTCCCAACCCAGATCATCTCCCCATTTCATTTGTCAGATACCCATCATTTTCCTAGGTTCTCAGGCTCCAAACCTAGAAGTTTTCTTTCACTCATTCTTTTCTGTTAATGCGTTGCTGAGATTCAGACTGTAGCAATCTAGGGGAGATAGTGTGTCCTAGGAATTCAATATTCTTCCAGTGGAAGGAGAATTTCTCCAGTTTGGTGTGAAGAAAGTTTTCCTGGAGACCCTGGAGGATGTGAGGGATGCAAAATTTGTCAGGCCCAGAGAGATGTGAGAATAGGACTTCAGTCATGGTCCCCTCCCATGCCCAGGTGCAATTGTTTAAAGTCATTTTGTTCCAGACTAGCTGCCTCACCCATTATCTTCATGTCCCTGGAATTTGTGATACAGAGAACAATGTATAGACAACCAATAGCTTATGTTATTTTAATGTAAATTCTTGAAAAACAACTTAGAAACTGCCTCTTCTTTTCCTTTAAAAACCTACTTGTAACTGCAGCTAATCAGAGTGTATATTCACGGCAACTTGAATCTATGCTCCTGGATGGCCATCCTCAAGCTTTGGGCTTGAATAAACTCTATACTGAATCATAATAACAAAAACTCTATTTTTAATATTGTAATGATATTGCTCTTTTTGGAAAAACCAAAACCAAAACCAAATTAAAAACTGCCAGGTCCCTACAGTGGGCACAGGTGCCAAGGCTGATGAAAGAACACACCCTGCAGACTCTCACAAGGCCATCTGCGGGCAGCCGTCAATGGCAGGGAGTCTACGTACATATCCTAGGACTGGGGCCCAGGCTGGAGGTCTGTGGGAGAGTCATACAGTACAGGACAGAGATCCTCACATCCCAGCAGACACCCGTGTAGTTTGCAAACTTAGGTGGGCAGCAGTGATGCCCGAGGCTCAGGATACCACTGACCCAGCTCGTGTTTCTGCATTTAGGATGTCATGTCCATTAAATAACTTTCAGACTATTTGAGAGCAGTATTTGTGTAAGATTTATCTTTTTATCCTCCAAAAGGCCAAGCTCATTGCCTTGAACATACGTAGTAAAACATTGCTGGATAAATAAATGAATGGCAATCCTTCATTTCAGAGTATAGTGGGGCCAGGAAGCCCAGAATATTTCAGAAGCATGTGAATCTGAATCCCTTCCCAGGGAGATTGTGTCGAAAGATTAAGAGAACCAGGAGGAACAAGACCCCTGAAGCATGTGGCATCAAGGGTCACTAACAATCTCTTTAATGGACAAAGAGGAGGTTTTTATTTGTTGTTGCCTAGTTTTTTTTTTTTTTTAAGTAATTTCTCTTAAACTTACAAAGTTAGTATTCATGAGGTTTGTGGCAGCCCTTATGGGTTGATTATGGCCAACTAAATACTGAGTGTCCTTCCTTTGAGGCATATTTGGTGGAGCAGTGATCAGAAATGGGGGCTTCCTGGAGCCAGCCCAAACCATGCTTTCTCTGGGGTAGCTGTAGTGGGCTATTTGTCTGGGTCTTAGAAACCAGAATGGGCATAAGGGCAAGATCCCACCTGACAGCCCAACTGACTGAAGTAAAAAGAGAGGTCCCAAGTGTGGCAATATTCTCTTAGCAGACTTTCCAACATTCCTCTAATTCCATTATTTTCAGAGTGCCAGCTATGTTACCTTTTGGACCTCTACCCCACTACTAAGCTGGGTCAAGGCCACCCTGTGGGAGCCTCTTATCCTTATATAACTTTTACTGTCTAAAGTTAGTCTTTAAGCCTGATGTTGATCTGTATATAAAAGGTAATTATCTTCTAATAGGAGGAAGTAGAGAAATGTTCGAGGAAACACATCTTTCATGAATAAACTGAACCCCTTGCTTTGGATAGCTCATTTTATTTGGTGTTAAAGATCCAGCAGTGAAATTTTATGGTGTACTGAGTCACTGGGGAAAATGGAACCCTGAGATGTTCCTAGAATGAAACTGTATATCTGAAGTCCTTCCAGACTAGGATTGGGGATATTGTTTGATCTAGACTGGAGCAGCCCATAGCTCAAAGTGCACCAATGCTCATAAACACCATTGCCAGTAGGGACCTAATCAGTGTGTTGTTGCCCTAGTGTGACCCTTTGTAACATGCTAATGAATCCTACAACCATATTTCTGACTGTAGACATTGTTTTTTACTGAGAAATGCTCAAAATATTTTCAAGTGATACAAATCACTATAGATAACCTGGATTTTATAGATTATCAGTGTTAAAAAAGAGAGGGAGATTTTATTCTACATAATCAGTATCTGTTTTCTAGATAGAAATAATAGAGCTAATAATAATACTAATATATTAGCTTGGTGTTCCTATTCTTTTGGTAATGCTAAAATTTTTCCAATTCCTTTTTATAAAGGATATTTCTGAGCCATAATTTAATCTCCTGAATGTATCTACCTATTATATGGGACTATCTTGAGCAAAATCACTGCCATAGGTACTTGAACTAGTTATGTCTCCTATAATTAATGTAATTATTAATTTATACAGTCTATAAGTCACAATCTTATTAAATGTGGTTAATACTGGTTTTCATTCAGCAACTATTTATTGAGCACCTACCATGTGGCAGGCTGGGCAGGGATATGACAGTGGGAAAGGCAGACAAAGTCCTTTAATTACAGTCTCATGATGGCCATGGGCCTGATTAGCCCTGACTCAACTGAAACAATCCAATTCTTGAGCCTGTTAAATTACAGGGTAAATTGTGGGTTGAACAGTCACTAAGTGAAATCTTATCTGAAATAGCCAGGCAGTTCTGCCCTTCATTATAACCCTTAGATCTGACAAAAGAGAAGGGAGAGAGGGAGAGAGGAAATACAGAGGAATGCCAGTTGAGGTACTGATGCCACTCAAAGCACTAGAAAGAGGCTGGGGCTGAAGACAGAACTGCAGCACCAAGGCTTTTAAGGTGACAGTTATTACCCATTCCTCTCAAGTTCCCCCAAAACCAGAATAATCCTGTGATACTGTAATATGATATAGCTATTTGGTCTTCCATTCCAGGTTCCTGGAACAAGAGGTTCTAAAACCCTTGGAACCTCCAGGGTGATATGGTGTCTTTTATATGTTAGTGAGATGGTTGGGGTGGGGCCTCTTAGACAGCTTCAGGATGGGGGCTGGCTGCCAGAAAGACCAAGCATGATTAGAGGGTTGAAACTTTGAGCCCCACCCACCAGACCTCTGGTGAGGGGAGAGGAGCTGTAGATTGAGCTAATCGCCAATGGCCGATGATTTAATCAATGGTGCCTACATAATGGAACCTCTGTAAGAGGCTTAAATGGAGGGCTTCAGAGAGCTTCCAGGTTGAACACATCTACGTGCCAGGAGATAGTGCACCCCAACTCCTTAGGGACTGAAGCTCCTATGCTTGGGACCCTTCTAGAACTTGCCCTATATACTTCTTCATCTGGCTGTTCATTTGTACCTTTTATAATATCCTTTATAATAAAACAGTAATAGTAAGTAAAATGTTTCCCTGAGTTCCATGAGGTGTTAAAGCAAATTATTGGACCTGAGGAAGGAGTTGTGGGAACCTCTGATTTATAGCCAAGTCAGACAGACTTGCAATTCTGAAGTGGGGGGCAGTCTTGTGGGACTGAGCCCTTAACCTGTGGAATCTGGGCTACCTGCAGGTAGTGTCCGAATTAAATTAAACTGTAGGGCACCCAGCTGGTGTCTACAGAAAATTGAATTGCTTGGTGTAAAAAACCTATACACAGTTGGTGTTAGAAGTGTTCTATGGGTAAGAAGAGATCCTAGTAGCAGTTAATAGTAAATCCCTGAATAGGAAAGAAGCGAGAAGGTGGATAATATGAAAAGCTCTCTATAGTGGATTTATAGAGCCAGCTTTGGGAAGCATATCTATAATAATAAATTGAATATCTAGTAAAATGAATACATTTCAAAAGTATTTTACTATTATTTTATTACCCATTTAGGGTAATATATTTTGATAGGAAAGAAATTAAACTACACCAGCAAGAACTTGGAAGGAAGAAAGGGTTACATCATAGCTCTGTGTTAAATACTCCTACCTTTTTGTTTGCACTAATAATGATATGGATTACACAGAAGCTCTAGTTCTAAAGCTTTATAGTCTTTTCAGCTGTACATGTTAAAAATGTTGAATTACATAAAGTCATTCAGTCCAAATTTGAGCCTCAGAGCTGAGCTTTGGTGGGTCCAGTTTTAACCTGTGAAATGGACAGAAATATATTTCTAGCTAAATCAACAGAGCAGCACTTTTAAACTCATACCATGGTGGGAAAAGCCCATGAAAAAACAATTTGTACCAATTCATGCTGTGGACAGTCCTATGAGACTGTGAGGACTAGGACATAAGTCAGGACCTGGGCCAAGCAGAATTTCCAAGACAGACACACGGTGGCTCATTAGAGAGGCAGGCTTCAGCAGCCTAGTCGCTCATTTTGCCAACCTCAAGGGGATGATGATCTCATGTCAGGAAAGGTCACTGAAATGAACATGTTATTTAATCCTCTGTCTGCTCAAGGTTAGCTTAAAGTTGACCTGCAAAATAATATTACGGTGGTGGCAATTCCTATGTCTTGGATTACATGGTAATCCATAAAAATTTAAAAAATGAAATGTCTCCTGGAAGCCATAGTGCTACCATTAAAATAAATATCCATAACGTCTGCCCTCTTTTGAAAGAAAGTTCTCAAGTTAGGTGTAGGTTGTTGCCAACTCATGCTTCACTTTGAGCTGGCACGGTCAGAGAGAGATCAAGAGATGCTACACTAGCCTGAGCAGATTGTTGGCAGTAAGTCCCCAGCAAGTGGCTGTGGCTGTAAAGTGCATGTCTGGGGCACAGCGGGATAAAGAGAGGGGGAACCTCGGAGGTCCGCAGCTGCAGCTGAGGTGATGCCCTGGATCAGGAGGAAGGGGAACCTGAATAACAAGAGGATGAGACTGTCAGGGAAACGAGAGGGAGAAGGGAGCAGGAAGGATAAATGGTCTCTTTCCTTTCCCTCCAACACAGTCCCACTCATTCCGCTACTTGTAGGAGGCATTACCAACATCTGCTTCTCTGCTACCTCTGAACAAACTGGAGGGTTACACTTCCCAGTGCTCTTGAAGTGAAGTGTGATCATGTGACTTGCTCTGGCCAATGAAATGGAGTGGAAGTAGTTCATGTCACTTCCTGGAGGAAGCATTTAATCGCCTAGCTTGACTTTCCATCCTGTTCTTCTGCTTGGCTCATATATAATAAATGTACCTACTGATGCAGAAGTGCCATAGATGGAAGCAATAAACTGTGTGAATGAAGAAAAAAGCAAAACGAAACAAACTCCTGTTCCACGGAAGTCCTTGATATTGCTGGTTTGTCACCCTGTCTCGAGGCCATGCCTGTCTTCTCTCCCCCTTTCTCGCAGTCTGTCCCCTCCTTGCTGCCCCCCGCTTCCCTTCCTTTTTCTTTCCTTTCTTCTCCCGTTTGCTCTAGGATCCCATTGCTCTCCCAGCTGGAAATAGTAAGTATAATGTTGTACATGCCTAGTCTTAATCTAAAACATGGGTAAATTTGTGTTTTAAAAAAGTGGGTAAAATTTTTGAATTAATTTTATATTTCTGTCCTAAAAAAAAAAAAAGCCCCTGAGGCAAACTAAAACTCAGCTTTAGCTTGTGTAAAAAAAAATGTATGCTTTGAAATCTTACTATGTTATATAAACATATGGTTTTACTATTGTGGATAGGCCCACAATTGATTTTCTTGTGTGGGTCAGTGGCTATCAGGAAAAATAAAAACAAACATAAACCTTCTCCAAACATCATGCAACAGTCATACAGCTCAGAAAAACCTCAGCTCCCTCTGGAGTAGGCTCTGAACAGAAAATCACTTAAAGTGTAGTCAGTCTCTCTGTTGTCATCAGTAATTTTCTTACAAAGGCCAGTGGAGCCAGAGCACCCAGAAGCCTATTCAAGACTGCAGGGCATCTAAAGTTATCAAAACAACTACTCATTTTCATGCACATTTATTCATTCATGAGGTCACCCCCACCACCCCAAAAGTTGTTTCAAGCAATTAAAGTCCTTTAGACACAAAACACAGAATGAAAGAGCAGGAAAATGCAATCGTAGCCTAGCTAATCATGCATACTTAAACACAGCAGATGTGTACTTTTAAAAAAATCCAACAAGCTCTGGTTGTAAGTAAGAACATGCTCTACTGGGTAAACATGACTTGAACTTTTAGGCCACTGTACAACACCATGGAGAGAATTACTGAGGGTTTTGCACATAACCAATTCTTAAGAGACAATGTTGTGCAGGTAGGAGAGGAGAAAATATATAATGTTTATAGGAGGAAAAGAACATGCAGAAGGAGCAATAACCCAGAGGAAAATTCTGAAGTTCACTTACTGCCTGCTTTTGTTCTTCCTCCTAGAGGTGTTGAGGATGAAAAAAAGGCAGAGGAAAAAAGGAGAGAAATTAATGCTCATCACCACAAACATTGGGAAGAAATGATAGAAGACCTGGGCAAATCAGGCCAGGTCCATAGGTTTGGAGGTCAAAGGCCCTGTCTACCACAGGAGCATCAGCAGGACAAAGAAAATGGCAAGCCTCAGCCCACCCAATTAATTCAATGCTAACTTCTAGAATTGGAAGGAAAGAACCTTAGAAACCATCTAGTCCAACTGTCTTATTTATAGATCAAAGAGGCCTAGAGTGCCTGACCTGTTTAAGATCACATAACTATTTAGGGTAAACCAAAAGAGGAAGTTCAATCATGACTTAAAATTCTAATAATCATTCTATTTTGTCATTCACAATATTCGCATGTGTTCAGGTACATTTATCTAGACCAGTGGTTCTCAAAGTGTGGAACACTGACCTGCAGCATTAGCACCACGTGGAAATTTGTCAGAGGTGCAAACTTTGTGCCTCACCCCAGACCTACCAAATCGAAGCCCTAGGGGTGGGACACAGTAGTGTGACCAACCTTTCAGCTGGTACTGATGCATACAAGTTTGAGAACCATTGCTCTAAAACTTTCCCAGCTAGCAATTTCCCTTGACCACAGATTCTTTTCTCATTTAGTCCTCTCCCCCAACTAAATGTGTTGGAACTGCACCTGCCTCCACTTGCTTTCTGGCTGTTTTGTCATTTTTTTCACCTCCCCCAATAAACAGGGAACTGCATCAGGACCCCGAAAGGCCTTTCAAGAAAGAATTCTTGACCAAAGTTTTTCATTAATTAAACAAGGGTTTATTTAGTACTTCTTATGCATAAGGCATGGAAAACACAAAGAAATGGTCTCTGTCTTTTAGAACCTTACAAGTGGTGGTATGTAGAGCAGGCACTTGCTCACTATTAATATCAGTTGTCTGCCCAAATGAATACACCACTAGACATTGTAGAAAAAAGCATAAAGAAGATGAGATAAACACTTTCGAGTTTCTCTCTCCCCAGTCCTTCACTCCTTGGCCACTCTGTGCCTCACCATGGGTCACCATGGTCAGGGAGCCTCAGCACTTTGGCCCAGTATGTAAATCTAAAAGCTGTGCAATGGTTCTATTTAAATTGGAAACACGTGTCTGGGAAGTCTTAGGAACCGGCTAAGTGCTCCTGCTCTCACAGAGTCTGCAGATCTGGGTGCAATGGCAAGAATGATCTCAGTAAACCAAAGGGATTATAAAAGGGAAAGGGTTATTCCTACAAGGGAGAGACATGGACCAGAAATTAAATGTGCACCAAGAAATCTCTTGAGGAGACTCCAACTCAGCGCAGGAAGGTGCTCTTTATAATCAAAGCCAGCTGCTGGATGCCTGACCAAAGCTAAATTCACAGGAGCCCAGGCAGAGGGCTCTGTGCATTGGCTCAGGCAGCTTCAAGGAGTTAGAGCCCTTCTGCTTTTGTACCTGGCACACACAGCTCAGTCAGAAGGGGTAAGAGTTTTACAGTTCGGAGGCGATCTACTCTTCCTAGCCAGACTTCCCTGTGGGGCAGGATGCTTCTCTTACATTCACTGGGCAAGGCAAACAGCCATAGCAGAGTTATAAAACAATTTAAAAATGTGTTTTTATTGCTGGCACTAAGTGTTGACATGAAAATTGAGATGGCTGGGGAGGGACAGGGAAATCCTAACAGGCTGAAATTTGTATCTGAGGTCAAAAGACCAGTATGTAATTTCTTAGCACTGTTTCTCAGACGCCTCCCTGTTTTCACTGTTTTCCCCAGGTTTGGTGTTAAGAGACATTACTTTGGTTCAATAGAATAGAGAAATTGCAGAAAGCAATGTTTCATGCTTGCACATTTGGTGACTCTGTGCGAAGACATGAAATCATTACAATTTGTAGTAGACATACGTGTCAGGTTAGGATGGGGACGGTGGCCAGGGCAGCACTTTCTGGACTTAGAGGCCTCCTGTGTGCATTGTATTGGGAGAGGGTGGACTTTGGCAAAGTGTGGCCTAGGATGGTGTTGTATAATTTAAACTCACAAAAGTTATTCATATAAAGCCTTTAAGGCTCTGTCAACAGTAAACAGGTAAGATCTAAGGTCTTGGAACCTTTGTGTTGTCAATTAGTCAGCTGGGGTCAGTAAACACTGATTGATGACAGGGATACAGCCAATTTGATTTAAAGGGGGCAATGATACCTTAATTATAAAGTGGAAATTTAGAACTGCTTATGTCACCTAAACACACGAATCTCTTCCACACAAGGGAAGTCTGGAGAGATGGCCACAGCAATGACCCAACCACTGTAGTTATCTACATAAAAATTTACATGTGAACTAGGTGAACATTTGCAAATGAGGCTGAAATTCAAAACTGCAGACTTTATCTGGTAATGCAATATCAGGAAAATGGAAAATGAAGTAGAAAAATATTGGGAACATGAATTAGAAACATCAATATATGAACATTTCTACATTAAATAAGAAGTTTGAGGCAGAGGTTATCTAGGTACACAATAATCAAGGGGAAAAGTGTAAGGAAAAGATACACACAGAAACATGGATGCCCGAGTGTCAGCCACATTATATCATTAAAAAAACAAAGAAGGTCTCTGATACTCCCTAGTGACAAGGATTGAGTCTAGTCACCATTATATGCCAAATACCTAACATGACACTTAGGAACTCAAATGTATTTTTTGTTAAACAAATGATTAATTTTCTCCTTGTTCCAAAAAATAGGACTAAGATTTTTTTGAATGAATTAATAAACAATGTGCCACTTCTGATAAAATACGTAATATTTTACTGAAGCAGAATGAAAGAACTCCCTGTGAAATGGAAATTTAATGTGTGATATATTTTAATTTATGAGTATCCCAGACCATGTGGCTTGATTGTCCATTTGACTAACTGCTTACAGCTGTTTTATGAGAGCATTAAATGCTAGCAGACTGAACATGAATGAAAGCAGGACAGTCCTTTGAAATTATTAATAAAGTTAGGATTCTAAAGGGTACTTTTATGGGTTGATGATTATATTTTTTTAATAGTAGGAAAACATCTTTGGAATTTGTTGCTCCATGAATTAATATAAATATATTGGAGGCAGGAAACGTCTCAGGAGTTTTGCAGAGTTTTGCCCTGAAGGAATATGTGAACGTGTTAGTTTGCATATCGAAAGCTGTTTCACCTCAGGGGGGCATCTCTGAAAGACAGTAGTGGCTGAATCCCACAAGGCACCGCGATTCTCAAGACCCAAAGGTTTGGATTTGCTTTGTAAAGCAAGGCAGGTCTGCTAAAAACTATAGGATGAGAGCTGATCAAAGAGTGCCTGCCCCGAACAGACAGCCACCCGTGGCTAAAAGCAATTAGCCCAAGGGACAGTTCCTGCTTAAAACTCCGGACTGCCTGTCTCCATTCACAATAACCTGATAAAGAAAATATGGAGCCAATATATCTCTGTTTAACCCCTCTGTTAAGTGACAGATTTACCTTAGAACTTAGAAGTTAGTCTTTGAAAGACTTTGTAACCATTTGTTCACGTAGATAGAATTAGTTAAGGGATCTGTAGAAGCCTTTTGAAAAACTGTTAACCTAAGAGGAACTACCTGTTGTTATGTAAATCTGTTACCCCTGGCAACTGATCACTGTACCTATAAATGACCATGTAAAACTTGACTCTTGGCCTCTGAGATTGACGGAGAAATCCAGGCCCCCTGAGCACCCACTTTGCCTATAATCTTTATAAATCTATAAAACTATACCTTCGTCTCTGTGTATTCTTTTATTCCCATTATTTTCCATTTTCTATTATTTTCTTATCCTTTGCAGCCCTACCAAAGGGACCTGGTTTTTTGCTGGGAGCGTGGCCACCTCCCTGCAGGAATTTTAATAGAAGTCAATGATTCCTATGTATGACTTTTTAGGAGTGCATATGACACACAAAGAAAGATGTTATAATTCTTTTAGGAAGCTCGACACTAAAGACAAGAGATTTTCAACTTTGAATTTTATTCATTGGATAAAAAGACATCATTCCTGGGTTTGTGTATGCAAATCCTTCCTCCCAGTCTGAATGGCCTCAGTCTCTCAGGTGTATAAAATGATAAGGCATTTAAGAACCTGGCAGAGGATCCTACAAAACGGATGGCAGTATCCTGTTTATTTTACTGAAATTACAACTGTGAGACAATAGGTGTAAATAAAAAGAAACTCAGGGTTTGGGAGTACAGTCCCAGGCATTAGCTCATTCTGTTTAGCCCTTGAATACAAGCATCAGTGGTACACTACAAGGCCCCACTGGTATGCATGGGGCTCTGAGCGAGTGCCAAGGCAATCCAAAGTACGCTGTATTACTTAAGGGACATGCACTCTGACTTCCCTTCAGTTTGTATAAACCTTTTGCCTTTTACAAAAACCACATTGGGACACCTGTGCTTGGGTAATGTTTGAGAGCATCTTTCCAAAAGGGAGGTTGAACCAGAGAAGAGTGAGTGGATCCCCTATCATCTCCCGTCTTGTAGGTATACTAACTTTTCACAACAGGAGGGCTTTTAAAGCCACACATGGCTCATGATGTTACACAGGCCCACATACGTTTAAGTACATTTCTAATGTTTTGCACATTTCTAATATTTTGAGTGGGTGATAGGGTTGCTTAGCTGGATATTTGACAACTATTAGAGGGATGTGGGCCAGGTTTTTGCATAAGGTTTTTTTTTTTTTAACTTATTTCTTTAAACAAGACCCATTTAGACATAAAATACTTCTGAGGAGAAATCCTAACAGGGTTAATGTAGAAACACATCCATGCAAAACAACCCAAATACCCAAGCCCAAAGCTAGAAAAAAAACTCAGCTTAAGATTAAAAAAAGTTGGCTGCGCGCAGTGGCTGACACCTGTAATCCTAGCACTCTGGGAGGCCAAGGTGGGAGGATTGCCTGAGGCCAGGAGTTCAAGACCAGCCTGAGCAAGAACAAGACCGAGACCGTCTCTACCAAAAATAGAAAATTAGCTGGGTGTAGTGGCACACGTCTGTAGTCCCAGTTACTGGGGAGGCTGAGGCAGGAGGATCGTTTGAGCCCAGGAGTTTGAGGTTGTAGTGAGCTATGATGATGCCATTGCATTCTACCCAGGGCAACAGAGCGAGACACTGTCTCAAAAAAAAAAAAAGATTAAAAAAAGTAATTGGCTTGAGCAAGTCAAAAGTCGGTTTAAAACACAAATAATGCATTTATCCAAGTTGCTAATATTCACTAGCTTCATTATTAAGGGACTGGTTTACCAAGTTGATACTTTCTTGGGCTACCACTTCTAGTTAAGACCCTTGTCACCTTGGGCCTAGAGGATTACATTAGTCTCCTATTATTCTTTAGTTTTTCCCCTTTCTAATGTGTCCTGTGTATTTTCCTAAAGCATTCTGTTTAAAACCTTCAATAGCTCCCTTTTATCACAGTATTACACTCTCCCCCTCAGCCAGGCTTTTGAGGTACTTCATACTTTGTGATTTTCATTCTGGCTGTTAACTCTGTGTCATACTACCAAATGTAGTGGGTTCTCAGTATTGACACATAGGGCCTGAAAAAGTAACAGCATGAGCAAGTGCTCTAGTATTGCTGCCACATAACTAGGTAAATATTTCTTTTCAGTGCCAATAAAATTCTTCAGGTGCAGATATTTAAATGCCAAGCATGACTTTTTCTACTCTGAACTGTAGGGGCTGTAACATACTTTTTAACAAAAATAGACCGCAGTTATTCTTGATTTATTCAGGTCTCCAATATACAAAACCTAGAGCTAATATGCTCTTTTATTCCTAATATAGTAAAGTTATTGATTAGAATTGGTTTCATTAGTTTGGTTTGTGTGATGGTTACTTTTATGTGTTGACTTGACTGGGTTAAGGGATAGCCAGATAGCTGGTACAACATTATTTCTGGGTGTGTTTGTGATGGTATTTCTAAAGAGACTGGCATTTGAATTAGCAGACTGAGCAAAGAAGATGTGCCTTCACCAATGTGGGTGGGCATCATGCAATCCCTTGAGAACCTGGATAGAACAAAAAGGCAGAGGCAGGGTGAGTTTGCTCTTCTGTAAAGCTCTTACCTTCAGCAGCTTCATCAGCCCTTCCAGTTGCACCATCAGCTCCCGCCGGCTCTCCTGCAGTGCCGACATCCTCTGCTCCAGTTCATCCTTCCTTTGCCTGCCCCAGAGGAAAAGCCCATCAGAAATGAAACTTTGAAGATAAAGGGACCCTCAGAGAAGGGTCTAAGAGGCCAGGTGAAATGGGTTTTAGACCTGCTACTTAGCAGTTTATGAGATGCTGAGCAAGTGCATTTAACCTCTGATACCTCTTGTATGAAATGGTGATCTGTTTTGCCTGCTTTCTTGTACTACTATGAGAATAATGGGTAAAAGTGCCTTGGAAAGTATACATGTCATATAGGGAAAATGTATTATTTAGAAAATTGTATAAAACTAATCCAATTTAAATTAATAGTGGAGAAATTATATCAAACTGCTCAGGGGGAAAAAAGGTTCAGTAGCCAATATTTTCAGCACTAGACATCAGGTTAAGGAAGGGTAACAGATGGGGGATGACTCCCTGTGTCTAGAAGTGACTTTTCCCAGAGGACAGATTTCATGTCATCTATTCCAGCTCAATATGTCCAAAACCAGACTTAAGACTTTTCTCCCCAAATGCTTCTCTTTCCCAATTTCCCTATCTCTGCTATTTTTTCTTCCAGGTGTCATGGCTGAAATACTCGGTCCTCATTGATACTTTCCTCTTTATATTCTATATTCAATTGATCACTCAATGCAGATGATTCTTAGAAAATCTATATGCCTATCTTTCTGTTCCCACTTTTCTCACTTTATCCAAGTGCTCCTTACCTCACACATGGAACAGTCTCCTAGCATGATTAATCCTGACTTCAGCTTTTATGGTGAGGAAAAGCAGTGGAATATACATCAAGAGGCTTGAGGTTTACTGCTGGCCCTAGCATTTACTAAATATGTAACCTTGGACAAGTCACTTACCCTCCACTTTCCTCTAAAATGGGACTAACAACAAATGGCAGCAATACTTTGAGGACCAAATAAGATAATAGATGTAAGAGTGTTCTATGAACTTTATTTAAAATGCTGCTCAAAGCAAAGTGGTGTCCATTTCATCATCCTATGTGATGATCTCACCAGAATTTCTAGCATCACTGACCCTTCCCTACACACTCTAGACCTGTGCTGTCCCACACAACAGCCACTAGCCACCCGTGACTATGGAGCACCTGAAACGTGGCTGGTCTGAATTGTGGTGTGCTGTAGGTGTAATATACACACTGGAATTCAAAGACTTAGTGTGGAAAAAAGAAGGTAAGGTATCTTAATCATTTTCTAATACTGATTACATGTTTAAATGAATATTTTGGAAATATCAGATGAACTAAAATACAGTATTAAAATTAATAACACCTATTTCTTTTTAGTGTTTCAATGTGGCTGTTAGAAAATCGTTAATTACATATGTGGCTCACATTATATTTCCATCAGAGAGCACTGCCCTAGAGTCCACCTACATTTCTATCCTTAGTGCCTCACCTCCTATTCCCTTCCGTGCCAGGACCTCCAGCTGATGGTCACTTTTCCCTAAACAGGCCCCATCATTTTGACTCGCAGGTATTCCCAAATCTTCCAAATCTTATTCATTCCTCAATGTCTGTCCCAAACATCACTCTTTCCAGGAAACTTCTCCTGATTACTTCAGCAGGGCCAGCTTAATTAATTCCTATAGCAATATAGTGCTTCTCTGTGGCACTTAATTTACTTTACCGTGTGTAGCAGCCATTCCTACCACGATGCAAAATCCTTGAGGTCAAGGGATGAGCTTTACTCATCTTTGCATGTATTAGAAGATTAAGAAAATATCCAGTATGTGCTCAATTAACATCTACTCAACTTAACAAAATCATGATTTGAAACTCTCCAAGGATTTCCAATGAAAAGGATTTGTTCTGTAAAGTTTGGATTCAGTCGAAAGGCCGCACTCAAGGATCCAGAAGGCCACATGTGGCCCCAAGGCCGCAGGTTCCCCACCCCATTATATCTTTCCCTACACAAAATTTTCTTATCCATTGTCTTATTGACATTGTATGCTATTACTTAACTGACTACCAAATTATTTTATGTTTTATTTCCAAAATTAGATTATAAGTTTTTAGGATAAACTCACTGTCATCTAGTCTTCATACTCTCTAAATTTCCAGTGCAGTTATATACTTGATAAGGAAGATCTGACTTAGTTTCCTTTTCTGAGACAGGGTCTCACTCTGTCACCCAGGCTGGAGTGCAGTGGCTTGATCACAGTTCACTGTAACCTTGAAGTCCTGGGCTCAGGGGATCCTCCTGTCTCAGCCACCCAAGTAATTACGCTATAGACATATGCCACCACGCCGGGCTAATTTTTCAATTTTTTGTAGAGATGGCATTACACTATGTTGCCCAGGCTGATCTTGAAATCCTGGCCTCAAGGAATCCTCCCTGGCCTCCAAAGTGCTAGGATCACAGGTGTGAGCCACCGTACCCGGCCCAGACTCGTTCAATTTTCTAGGATGCCTTCCTTCCCTGAACTCCTAAGCCTGCATGCAAGATTCTTTTTCTGTGCTGTGTATGACCAGACAATTATAATACAAGATGAAAATGAATGAACTACAGCTACATGCAACAATGTGGAAGGATCCTAGATAGTAAAATATTGAGGAAGGAAAAGCCTCAGAACACTGTATGTATCTATTAAGTTCAAAAACAAAAAGCAAAATTAAATATTTATTATATAGGATTACAATGTGATAATACTGTAAAAACAAGGGAATGATAAACCAAATTCTGGAGAGAGATTCACTCTATGGGGAAGGTAGAGGCAGGAAGTGGAGTAAGGTAGGGGCACTTATGCAGATGACATGGTTTCAGCAATATACGAGTTCTTAATTGGATGTGGGTTTATAGGTATTCATTTTATCATTATGCTTCATATCTTTATACATTTGTCACACATATTATTGTAATAAACATACCATCAAAAATAATAAAGGGGGAAAAGACAACCCTGGTGGTCAACAGTGATAATCATTAATCCTATGGATGAAATTCTCTATCTTGTTTTATTGTACTAGCTGGGTATTGGCAGTTTTTGACTCATATACATATATATGTTTAATTTTTTTATTTTTAATTATTATGGGTACATAATAGTTGTATTACTTTATAGGGTATAGGTGATGTTTGATACAGGCATACAATGTAAACTACTCAAGTCAGGGTAATTGGGATATCCATCACTTCGGGCATTTATCATTTCTTTGTGTTAGGAACATTCCAATTCCACTCCTTTATTTTAAAGTATACCCTAACTTATTGTTGATTACAGTGGACTCATATATATTGATCAAAACCAGAAGGATATCAGATAGCTATAAATTAATCCTGCCTTTTATGTGTCTTTTGATAAAAGTTCTTAATGTAAATGAACTTCCCAACTTCTTTCATGATTTGTAATTCTGAGAAATTATTTTCTATTCCAAAATCCTAAAGAAATTCTTCTACATTTTCTTCTAGAAGTTTTAAAGTTTTGTATTCATGTTTAATCCATCTGGTGTTTTTATATATATACATATATATATATATATATATAGTGAGGTAGAAAGCCAATATGTTTGTCCAATTGTTCCAGCACACTTATTAAATAGTTTCCCTTCTTCAGTGACATAGAAGCTGCTTCTGAGATTAAATACTTTGATTTCTCAAACTGTAGACCCTCCTTGGTCTTAGATTAAACTCCTGCTTCTTGCTGCCTTATGTGATATCCCTGGACTCCACCCTGTGCCTACTAAATTTATTAATATATTTTTTAGATCCTTCCAGCTTACCTGAGCACTTTTAGCAATCTCAGTTCCAGCAATAGACTAATAGTTAGACTGAGGATGACAGGGTTTGTGTGTTTTTTGGTTTTTTTTGCTTTTCTAGATATAAAAATAGTCACTTGTGCCTGAGCTGAGGTGGGGACAGACAACAGGTATATCTTATGCTGATACTCTAGACTTATACTCTGCCCAAGTTAGCAGCATTCATTTTCCCATCCTTCCTAGCATGACATGAACTGTACTAATATCACAAATGTGCAGCCATGAATCACAGAGCAACCAAAATTTTACCCCAGCTAAATTTAGAAACTAAAATAAATTTTTAGGAGACCAGAATCTCTATACCACTAATGATTTTCATCTGTACAGTTTAAATTACTTAATTATTGAGGATATAAATCTGAACAGTAGAACACCTATGAAAAAACAATAATCTCCATTCTCTAGGAAAAGAAATCATGGTTGAGAAACTAAATTACCTAAACTAAAAGAAGAGATAAAAAAAAAAAAATGGTATTCAGCTATACAGAATCCCAGATGACCTGAACAGAAAGAACCCACTATTTGGAAATCTAGAGATCTGGTGAGAATCAAGTTACTAAACTTAGTTTCCATAATGTCTTTATTTATAGAAGAGTACACACACATCTTTCTAAGATTGACAGGACATAAGACCCTAATAACAGGTCAGATCACGCTCACATTATGTTCTTCTGGGAAGATATCCCCACTCCTCCAAAACAGCATCAAACTGGGAGCTGAAGTTGCTCGCTCCTCCCATTTTGATCCTATGCCTTTAGTTTCTTGATCCTTGAGACAGTTTATGTACAAGTGGGAAGCTACCATAGCCACGGTGCAAGGATGCCCACTTGGTTTCATGTCTCAGAGGATGTGCGTAGGAAGCATCCTTCTCCTTCAGCGGCGTCCTGCTCTGACTATGAAGTGCCAAAAGAAATATACTCATAGGAAAAGGGAAAGCATAATTTCTGCCAAGAGTCTCTAAAGTCAGATTAATTAGCAAGATAAGAAGAGGGACTGCAGTACAACGGTCTTCTTAAAGCAATCACAGAAGTATAAACACTGCCCTCCTTGTCCTGGAGCAGACACTGGTATTTACCTAGTTCTGTGAGGATGACTGACTTTCTCAGAGTGATTAATAATGGAACCCAAACACGTGAAGCACAAACATAATGGGTGGAACTCTTAGCCATTTTTGTTCTAACAAGACTAGGCATACTGATAAACATATTCTACCCCACTTGTTTGTTTTCCTGAGATAGAAGCTCCCACTGTCATAGATTACAGTTTGGGGACAGTGGTGCACTATCCCTACTTACCTCAGCAGTCGCAGCTCTGCCAGCAGCGTGGGGTTCTGCTGGGCCTTCTCAGGAGTGGGCTGGGAAGCCTGCTCGTGTTCTAGGCGGAGACGCTGAATCTCCTGTAGGATCTCTCTAGAGGAGGGAAGAGTGAAAGATGGCTGCACAGGGCTTCAGAGCTCCCTCTTTGTCCCTGTTAGAGGTTTTTCCTCTAGCAGTGCCTCTTCTACCAATCTTGTTCTGATTTCTTCCAGATGACCAAGATGTGAAATGGATACCTCAATACTGCTGTACCTGACATTCCCTGAATGAAACAATCCTTTGTGGTAGAAAAGGCTATAAAAACGCTCTTCTCAAGAAGTTCAAAAATCTCCATAAAAGGAAAATGACAACCAGAATGCCTGATTTACTATTTCTCTCTGGGGGAAGGAAAAGAGAACTTGCAATTTCCTAATGCAGGCCCTGCACTGACTTCCCTTAAGATGTCCCCCATCCCCTGCCTTCCCTGGCCCCGACCCCTTGACAGACAGCCTATGCTTGTTACTTTAGGTTGGGTCCCTTGCCCTGGCTTCTACCTTTCAGGTATAATCGTGTGCTATCTGGTCTCCACGTTTCTAAATGGCTTTGTTATGAGGGACCAGACAGTCACACATAGCGTAATGGGTCAGGACAAGATGGCTAGATAGAGCAAAGTGCTGCCAGGAAGGAGAGTGGAGAAAGCAATTTCGACAGGGGAACATACTGGTGGGTGGGAGGAAGCCTGAGACAAAGAATCTACTTCAAGGCATGCGAGCAGGGTTTTGGACTACCAGAATCAATGGCATGCAGATATATACAAATCAGCATCCAGGGCCTTTAGTGGACTTGGGCTAGCCTACATTCACTGAGGCAGGATCTTCCTTTGTGGTCAAAAGCCATATCTAGTCGGCAAGGAAGAGAATCAGATACTCACATGATAATCCTGCACATTAATAACAGGTTTGGCCCTGCTTCTTACCTGTTTTTGTTTTCCAGTTCTGCAATAAGCTGTCTTTGTTGTTTGTTGGCATCAAAGTTAAAGCTTAAGTCAGTGGGAGGACGAGTCTAAAGTGGGGAGAACGTAGTTTTTTATCCTGATTCAAACATATCCAGAGTCCTAGACTAATTTTTTAAAAACAGATTTTGAGGTATAATTTACATACCATAAATCCACCCATTTTAAGTGTACAATTCAACAAGTCTTAGTAAATTTAAACAGTTGTGTGACCAATCACCACAGTCCAATTTTAGAACATTTTTCCATCACCACAAAAAATTCCCTCATGCTGGTTTGTTGTCAACTGCCACTCCCACCCCCAACCTCAGGCAGCTACTGATTTGCTTTCTGTCTATAGTTTTGCCTTTTCTGGAAACTTCATATAAATGGAATCATACAACATGTAGTCTTTGGTTTCTAGTTTCCACTTAGGATGATTGCTTGAGGCCAGGAATTCAAGACCAGGCTAAGGTTTTTGAGGTTAATCTATGTTGCTCCATGAACCAGTAGTTCCTTCCTTTTTATTGCTGAGTAGTATTCCATGGTTTCCAGCTTTGGTTATTACAAATGAAGCTTCTGTGAACTTTCATTTACAAGTATTTGTGTTCATACATGTTTTCATTTCTCTTGGGTAAATACCTAGGAGCAGAATTGCTGAGTTATATGGTAAGTCTACATTTAACATTTGAGAAATTGTCCAACTGTTTTCCAAAGTGGCTGTACCATTTTACAATCACATTAATGAATGAGGGTTCCAATTTATCTACATCTTCGCCTGTTATTGTATTATTGGTTTTAACCATATAGCGTACCATTCAGTGTTTTTTGGGTATTTATGAGGTTGTGAAATCATCACCACTATCTAATTCCCAAATATATTTATCGCCCCAAAAAGAAACTCTATTCCCATTAGTAGTCACTCTCCTACCCTGACATCCACTATTCTACTTTCTGTCTCTATGGATTTGCCTATTCTGGATATTTCATATAAATGGAATAATATACGGCCTTTTTTGTTTGGCTTCTTTCACCTAGCAAAATGTTTTCAAGGTTCATCCATGTAGCAAGTAACAGTACTTCATTATTTTTCTTGCCTGAATAATATTCCATTATTCAGATATACCACATTTTATTTATCCATTCAACGATTGATGAGTATTTGGTTTGTTTCCACTTTTTGGCTATTTTGAATAATGCTGCTATGAACATTTATGTTGAGATGTTTTTATTTCTCTTGGGTATAGACCTAGGAATGAAAGTGGAGGTCATATGGTAAATGCCTTTTGAGAAACTGCCAAACTATTTTCCAAAGTGGCTGTATCATTTTACATTCCTGACAGCAATTCATGAAGGTTTCACTTTTTCCACATCCTTGCCAACACTTGTATTGTCTTTTTGATCATAGTCATCCTAGTGGGTGTGAAGTAGTATCTCACTGTGGATTCAATTTGTATTTCCCTAATGACTAATATGTTGAGCATACTTTCATGTGCTTATTGGCCATTTGTATATCTTTTTTGGAGAAATTATGTGGTTGTGATTCACACATCCACTTATGTACCTGACCCTTGTTAACTCCTTTAAGAATATGTTAGCCAGCTGGGCGCGGTGGCTCATGCCTGTAATCCTAGCACTCTGGGAGGCCGAGGCAGGCGGATCGCTCAAGGTCAGGAGTTCGAGACCAGCCTGAGCAAGAGCGAGACCCCCGTCTCTACTAAAAAATAGAAAGAAATGATCTGGACAACTAAAAAATATATATATATACATATAGAAAAAGTTAGCTGGGCATGGTGGCGCATGCCTATAGTCCCAGCTACTCGGGAGGCTGAGGCAGAAGGATTGCTTGAGCCCGGGAGTTTGAGGTTGCTGTGAGCTAGGCTGACGCCACGGCACTCACTCTAGCCCGGGCAACAAAGCGAGACTCTTGTCTCAAAAAAAAAAAAAAAAAAAAAAGAATATGTTAGCCAATTAACACAAAATAAGAAAAGGGATGACCAAGTGACATTCCCTTTTACTGACTAACCAGAAGAGCAGCTCTGCCTAAGGGCTATGACACAGCTGTACTTCACTCTGTACCTTCTCAGAGTTCTCCCCGAGGGCTATGACATGGCTCTGCTTCACTCTGTGCCTTCACAGAGTTCTCCCCGAGGGCTATGGCACAGCTCTGCTTCACTCTGTGCCTTCTTGGAGCTCTCCCCGAGGGCTGTGACACAGCTCTGCTTCACTTTGTACCTTCTCAGGACTCTCCCCGAGAGCTGTGACATGGCTGTGCTTCACTCTGTACCTTCTTGCTTCTGCCACAAACATGATCTACCATGAAGCAGACACCTTACTTCCTGTCTAGAGCTTGAAGATTTGGTAATTCTTTTCATGTGGCATTTTCTAAATAAGCAGGGACAAAATAACATAGAAAATCCAGGTAGGAGGCTTTTTACCAAATTGCCAAATACTTTTCTTTTTTAAAAGAAAAAACAAGGTGATTTTTCTTTCTCCAGAGAAGCATGGATGGGCAGCCATGTTGTATGTATTTTTATATTGTATTCAGAGTCTGACAGAGCCTGAGCTGAGCCGCAGAAAAATGGCTTGCTCGAGACTGAACTTGGCTGTGAATGGTAAGTTTGCAATTCCTGAAAACTAGAGTTAAAAGTAATGGCTCCTTATTAGAGTTGGACCAGGGAAAATTACAGATGATGACACGAACTCTGAAAGGAACCTGCTTCATATTGATGGCAAACAAACAGAAACCCTGTGGTATTTCACTGGAAGTGTCTAAAGAATCTTTCCAGTTTTGAGTGTCTGACTGCAAAGCTGAGGCATCTTCCATAGAGGAGGTTAATACAGAAATCAAAAGTCTCTATTATCAATAGAGATTCCTAACCAGGCAAGATTCTCTCGCTCCAAGAAGCACTGCAGCTCAAATACGAAGAAGTGGGGGTGGAGGGCAATTCCATCCCAAGGCAGCAGTTCCACCTGGAGCCACTGGTGCCAGAGCAGAGCTGAGCTCCCTCCACCTGGACATAATAACAGAGAACTCCCCAATGGTGAGATCTAATTACGGCTTATTTCACTGAATCAAACTTTGAACATCATCAAGTATATGTAAATAACAGAGAAACTTAGGGTTTTATTTATTTACTATCTTAAACGCCATAGTGCTCCTTTAGGAAAAAAAAAAAAAAGCCAGGTCTCCCTTCCTAAAATGCCTCCAGGACACTGAAGGGAAAAAGACAGAAAGCGAATTATTAGTTCATAAAGACATAGGATACTCTGGCTAGAAGAGACCTAAAGACGATTTCTTTCAAAAATAGATAGCTCGTGCATTCATTTATTCAACAAATATTTACTGAGCTCCTGCTATGTGCCAGGCACTGTTCTGGCAGCCAGGGATGCACCGGTGAATAAGACACAGTACCCACCCTCATGGAGCTTCCATTACATTGAAAAAAGATTAAAAAAAAAAACCCAAAATAAATATAGACATCAGTAGGGATAAATGCAATGAAGAAATATAGGGTAACAAAATAGAATGAATCAGGACAGAAGACTTTTTAAATGAGGAGGTTATGAAAGGGCTCTCAGAGACTCACAGAAGTGAGGAAGCAAAGTACATGACAGTTTGAGGGTAGAGCCTGCTGGGCAGAAAGAAGGGCAAATGCCAAGGCCCAGCAGCTTCTTCAACTTGGGATGTCCAGGTCTGGGGCATGAGCTATGGTGACAGCGTGGATGATGCAGGGGGAGATGAGGCCAGGCTCTAGATCACACGGGTCTTGAGCCACAGAGAGGAGTTTGCATTTCATTCTGAATGTGCTGTAAAGCTACTGTAGGATTTTGAGCAAAAGAGTATGAAATCTGATTATATATTTTGAAAACATTATTCTACGTTTATAAAAATAAATGAATGAATAATAAATAGGGAAGAACAGACACATTTCCCATACAGAATAATTCCAAATAATAAATGCACGTTACTTGAATCCAGCCTCAAGGAGGTACAGCCTAACTCCCTAACTCCCCAGGCCTTACGTGTGGCCTGTGCATTGTGACTTCCTTCCAAAGAGTATAGTGTGGAAAGGGGGAGGAGTAACTTCATAATATGTTGGAGAAATCTGAAAAACACTGCCTCAGGCAGGTGATCAAGGCCAACAACAACAGTGACAAATCATGTCAACAGTCTGTACCCCTGATATGGCATAATGAAAAGGGTACTTTATCTCTTCCTCCCCTACACCCATAACCCTAGTTCAATTAAGAGAAAAATGTCAGACAAATCCTAATTAAGGAACAGTCTACAATACATCTGACTGGTACTCCTCAAAACTGTCGGGTCATCAAAAACAAGGCAAGTCAGAGAAACTGTCACAGCCAAGAGAAGCCTAAGAGGACATGACAACTAAATTTAATGTGGCGTCCTGGATGGCGTCCTAGAAGAGAAAAAGGACACAAGGTAAAAACTAAGGTAATCTGAATTAAGGATGGACTTTGGTTAATAATAATGTATCAGTATTGGTTCATTAATTACAATGAATGTACTATTCTAATGTAAGATTTTAATTATAAGGGAAACTGGGTATGGAATACAAAGAACTCTAAATTATCTCTGAAATTTTTCCATAAATCTACAACTGTTCTAAAATAAAGTTTATGAAAAACAAACAATATTTCTTTAGCTACTAAGTGAAGAATTTCCCATAGTTGGATAGGAATGGAAGTAGAGAGACTAGTTAGGAATCCTAGCTTTGCTACTTAGTGGTCGTATGACCTTGAGTTATTTTAATTTTTTCATTTTCTTGTCTGTAAAACAGGAATATTTACTGAAAGTGATGTGGAGAGGATTTAATGATATAATGTAGGGGGCAGCACGATGCTCTACAAATGTTGATTATAATAACTCAAAATAAAATTTTATTTAATAACCTTATTATATACCTTCTGTATACAAATCTAACAAGCATCAGAGCCAGAACTGTAAGTAACTGAAAATAAATAAACACTGTGAAGCTTACCCATAAGGAGGGCATGTGGTTCTGGGATTTGGGGAAACCCTGGAACCTTTGTAGTCAAGGTGTTATGTTTACATCACTAAAACCGAAGGAAGCTCCCAGACCCAGTGAACAATTCAGATCTTGTAGCAATGAGCAGGAGAGCCCAGATAAAAACTACAGGTGAAGGTCTCTTAACTGACCTCTACTTAGTGAACATAGCAGGTATACTGGAAGGTCTCCACTCCCTCTGGAAAACAGTGCCTGCTGCCCTGGTTCACAGTTAGCAGCCTACACTTTAGTATTCCCCATATACATCTGTTTCTATCAGTTGAGTTGCATGCTTAACAAGATTAGTTGTTTGTTCCAAGTTGTACTTGCTATCATGTAATTTAATTAAATATCACATAAGCCAATGAAATATGAGGGTGAAACTAGGTTGCTATTTGTATAAAAACCAAGTTGAATGAGTTGGAGACTCAGTAGAGATAAGCTTCTAAAATAAACTACTGCTGAACTAGTTGAAGGTGAGACAACTTTAAACATCTGGAAAAATTATTCTGTACCCATGTATCACAAGAGTTTTTAAGTTCTCATTCCACTGTAAAGGACTGAAAATGGAAGCTGTACTTGCATCGTGTGACAGCATCTCATGCAGAGGAGACGACCTGGAACTCCAGAGGACCTAAACTCATGCATGGGCTTGGTCCCACATCAAAATATGCATGACTAGATAGAAAGAAATGTTAAAGGATATATGTATCATTTTTATGGTTCCCTATTTTAACTCACTTAAAAATGTATTATGAACATTTTAAACATAGACAAGAGAGAAAATATATTTCCATATACTCAAACTAGCTTCAACAGTTATAAAGATTTTTGACACATTTGCTTCATCTATTCTGCATCTTCTTTTTCTTTGCTGAAGTATTTTTATACAAACTCTTGAAAGCTGCAATGTCAATTTACCCCTACACACTTCAGTAGACATTTCCTTAAATATTTTAAACTAGTTTTTGATTAGCTGACCAAACTCTGGTTCAGATAAGAGTACTACTACCGAGCACGTCATTCAACTAGGGGCCCACGTCTTTCCTCTAATCTAGAAGACCCCAAGGCAAGTCAACTGATTCCCAGACCCTGAACTGTTCCTGATTCATGTGGAAGCACGCCTGTGAAACTTCGATTCAATGATTACTTCACAAAACCTATTCCTTTCATCCTTTTTTTTTTTTTTTGAGACAAGTGTCTCACTCTGTTGCCCAGGCTAGAGTGCTGTGGCATCAGCCTAGCTCACAGCAACCTCAAACTCCTGGGCTCAAGCAATCCTCTTGCCTCAGCCTCCCGGGTAGCTGGGACTACAGGCACATGCCACTGTGCCCAGCTAATTTTTCCTATTTTTAGTTGTTTGGCTAATTTCTTTCTATTTTTAGTAGAGACGGGGTCTTGCTCTTGCTCAGGCTGGTCTTGAACTCCTGAGCTCAAGCAATCCTCCCGCCTCAGCCTCCCAGAGTGCTAGGATTACAGGCATGAGCCACCGCGCCCGGCCCCTTTAATCCTTAAAATGAAACTACATGTGTAACAGCCCTATTCTTTGAACCTTTTCTGGGAATCCAGAGCCAGCCTAAACTTTTAGTGAACATCCTGAGGCAACTCTGTATTAAACTAGGGTTTACTGGAAAAACGCAGTTGGGACCATTTCCCAAGGAGCTCAGAATAGCCCTAGGGATGGACCATGGTTGCCCTACAATCTGGCAGTGGCAGCAAAAGTAGCATTACTCATAGATATCATACAGATAATTCACTTGCTTCCAGATCCTTGGTTTAGTTCTCTCAATTCTTTTTTATTCAACAACATAAAAAATATTTTGCTTACTGTGATTTTCTAATGTCACATTCTGAATATTATTCCATACCAGTGACTTCATCTCTGTTATATAAGCTATTTGGTAAAGTTATGCTGACAACTTTAATGAGGCAATGTCATGTGATAAATGAATTTTCTCTGGTGACGGATGTGGACATTAGCAACTCAATATCGTGTGTTAGGGCAGTGGAGAATGGGGAAGTTAGGGAGTATCTAATCAATTCCTTCATGTAGGTCTCGTATCACTAAACAGAGTTTGTTCTTTCAAGAAGTTTCTTGATCACCTCTGAAGTAATAAAAAATTTATCAAGGCCTTAACAAAACTTACAAAACTGAAAAGTTGCAAGCCTATATCAAATTCAAAGCCAGGATTATTTTTAATTGGTGAAACCTAAATCCTAAGAAAGAACCAGAAATATTTTCTTCAAAGACACTCAGGCATCATAGGCATTACTACAGCAATAATAGGCATTGCTAAGCCGTGAAAATGAAAATAAGGTTTCCTAGAAAGTTAGGATAGAGATGGTATTTAATCTGCATTCTGGATAGGAAGATGATGACATGCACCTTTTCAGCTTTTTCCTAAATAGATTTTTTTCCTCAACCTATTCCAGACCGCCCAGGTTTCAGAAATCAAGGGAACTTCAGGGTTTAGATTTTTGAACTTTTAAAATAAGCTCAGAGATTTAGCTTTTATTTGGTAAGCTCAACTAAAGTCTCAACAACATTTAGTATGTTTTAGTCCAACGTGAGCTCATAAGGGGCATTCTGAAGGGCAAAACGTGGCACAAACGAGTTAAAGTACAAGTGCCTCAGTCAGGGGCAGACTATGGAGAAGAACTTGAGGGAAAACAAAGAAACTAAAATGATTGCCTTGTGCCCTCTAAAACAGCTCTCAGCTAAGGGGATTGTGGCTTATCCCCAGTTTAGAAACACTGCTCTCAGTGGTTATCAATCTGGTCACACATTACAATTACCTGGAGAGTTCTAAAAATCTCAGTGCCCAGGCTCTATTATCCAAGACCAGTTAAATCGATCTCTAGAAGTAAGCTCAGATATCAGTATTTTTTTAAAACTTCTCAGGTGATTCCAATGTGCACCCAAGGCTGGAAGCAGTGCTCTAAGCAACGGGAGTTCCTTACCTCGTCAAAACAGACAAAACTGGGGCACTATAGAACATCCCCTACACATCTAAGGCAGACCAATTTACTTAACACCAAATACCAAAAACACTGGTTATGTATAAGTCAAACACCAGTCGTGTATATCTAACTGACTGTAAATATGTAAAGTGACCTCAGAGGAGTATTTAAGGAAACTGCACTCATATATAAAGTCACATGTCTTGTATTTGAATCTCAAGTCTAGCTGGGGGACCTGGGGCAAGATAATTTAACCTTTCTGTGCCTCAGTTTCCTCATTTGTAAAGTCACATTAGGAATCCTACCTATCTTCCAGAGTTGCTGTGAGAACCAGACATAATGTTTCTAAAACATCCAGCACACGGTTATAAATACAAATGGCTCTCAAAATGGTAGCTATTACTTCTAATTTTATTATTAGGTCAAAGCAATTAGGCAGGGTAACCTCTGTAGGGAAAAGACTTCTTAAATGCCATAGAAGTATAAGCTGGATGAGTTTAGGAGACAAAAGATGAGAGATCACCTAAAAGTTAAATAATAATCAAGTACCTAACAACGAATGCAACTGTTAGGTTGGGTGGATAGATAATTAAGGCCAGAGCAATGAGGGGCAAAAAATGTCAGGGATCAGAGGGCCTTATTTTAAGAGTTAAAGCTTTAGTATTTGAGAATAAAGACTCCTAAGAGTGAGATCCATTTACTATTGCGTGAGAATAAGGTGTTGAAGTCCCTTTAACCCTAGGAAGGATAACATGTCTCTAACTTCCCCCATTACATGAGCATGCTCTCAGAGCTCCATCATCTTTAATGAGATGGAGACACATCTGAAAAACACAGGATAAGAAACAATGCCCCTTTGAGTCAAATTGGGGAAATGATATCAAACCAAGGAAAGCCGACACAGTCAGCAAACTGTAACCCAGCAGTATGCATTTGGGGAGCCTCCCAAAAAGAGACTGGAGGCTCCCATCCGTATGAACTCAGCAGGACGCGTCCCAAAGAGACGTGCCTGGTATCAACTAGGCTTTCTTCCTATCCCAGGGGCAGTCTGCCCGTCATCCAACTCACTTGGGCTAACTGGAGGGCGATGGATTATTACTCTTTCTCAAAAATGCAATAATGTTGGTTAAGGCTGTGGTTCCCCAGCTAACTATAAATCATAAGTCTGGGAGTTTTCTTTTCTTTCTTTTTTTCAATAAAGATTGATGGGCCCTGACTCCAGAGATTCTGATTCAGTAGGTCTGAGGCAAAGCCAAGGATCTGTATGTTTTTATAAAATGCTTCATACATGATTATAATATGTGGCCAGGTTTAACAATGACTATTCTGGGGCGGGGGTTGGAGTCATTGAATGTGTACAAAACACCACAGGATGCTGTTAATCTTTAATCTTAGGAAGCTATGAGGATATCTCTGGAATGGTGCATGCCAGAAGTATAAGCTGGAACATGATCCAGAAGATGACAGGGCTGTAAAGGCTGGGGCCCCACTCTCTCAAAGAAGGCTTCTCAGAAACGTGCAAGTGTGAGGTAATATGACAATGGGTGATGGTTTCTCCTTTCTTTCACCTTTTTTCCAAGGTTCCCATAATGAGTTTTAAGTGTTTTCATAAAGGAAAAAAAAAAAAACAACCTTAAAGGTAAACCAAACATCTGATCCCATCCAATGCTGGTGATGTTTGTGATGAAGCTTTAAGAATTTGCTGTTACTACTCTGATTTACCACACATTTTTGGTTCTTCTTTAAAGGAACTTTGGCACTTCAGGAAAACAAATTAGCTCTCCTGGCTCATGTAAGCAACCTAAAATGTCTTTCTTCAAAGGTCAGCCTGAAGAGGCTTCCGTGGCCATGCTCCCATCTAGGGAGAAGCTGTGGCACTCTACAGGGTGCGCTGCTGGCTGCTCAAGTGATGTGATGGTGTGGAAGAAGATTTTTTGAAAAAAATCAAGCTTATCTGGAAGGCTATAAATAAATTCTTGTGAGCACTACACCCACTTTATGCAAAGCACTTGTATCAGTGTGAGATTAGGGGATTAGTAGTCTTCTGTTTAACACGAATCTTAGTCAAGAAGAATCCTTTGAGACCCAATATTTAAAAGATAACTACATTTTGCAAAATAAACTGAAGATGAAAGGACCATATCAGTATTCATGCTCAAGACCATTCTATCAATGATCATTTTCATAAGAATAAGAGAACTGGCATCAGAAACTATCAGGTATAAGGAGACTTATCTTGTTTGCAGTACAGAAGTACTGGAATCTCCTTTTCAGGGTCAAATGACTCTGAAGCTTTCATTTAGAATATTGATAAAGTACTATATAAAGTCAATGAGACCATATAAGGTATTACATATACTTAATTTTAAAAATTCAATCACAGCATGGCCCATCTCAACAAATTTATTTATACATTTTAATTTGTAAAATAACTTGAACAGTTGTGACTGAGGACATGTGTAAAGTTTAACTAATCAAATAGCACTTTTCTTTTTCTCAGACTTTTTTTCCAGTCTGTTCCACTTCACTAACCTTTAGAGTTGTAATGTTAGAGTCAGATATGCGAGCTGATGTTAGATTCTCAAGAAAAGGATTTTGAAATTTAAACAAACCCAAGGGGACAAATTGCTTTTTTTGGGGGGGAGAAACAGAGTGATAATCCCCATTTGCAGCTTTCATAACTCTATGAAGAAGTAAACATAAATTAATACACATTTCTGAAGTTGATATTCTGGGTTTGTAAAACATGGCCCTGCACGAGCTGGTGGGCCTCTCTTTAATCCAGTGTTGGGCTCTATTGTGTTCTGGCCATAGTGCCATCTTCAGGTCATGTGACCTCCAACCTCAGGGCCTTTACATATGCTGAAATACCCAACTGGACACACACTCCATTCTCTTTATGTGGTTAATGCAGGCACAGCCCCTTGTTTTGGCTTCAGATCATTCCTCCTTCCATCTCACTCTTTGTTTCTAGGTTTAATTCCTTTCCTCCTGAACTACAACCTTCAGTAGTTAAATCTCAGTAGTCCCAGCCTGACCACTTACAAACTATGTAATCCTGAGTAGTGCCTTTGTCTCTCTGAGGCTTAATTTCCTCACAAGATTGTTTTGAATAATAAGTTAGCTAACCTATGCAAAGCACTTAGAATAATGACTGGCATAGAGTAAACAGTCAACAAACATCACCTATTAGTATTATTTGTTTAGTATAAATCTTACTGTGACCTTTCTCAGTTCTTGTTAGAAAGGGTCTTTATTTTTTCTTTTAGTACTTTTTGGTATAGTATTTTTTTTTTTGTTGTTGAGACACAGTCTCACTCTGTTGCCTGGCTAGAGTGCAGTGGTGTCATCATAGCTCAATGCAACTTCAAACTCCTGGGCTCAAGCAATCCTGCCTCAGCCTCCCCAGTGGCTGGGACTACAGGCACGTGGCACCGTGCCAGGCTCATTTTTTCTATATTTAGAAGAGACGGGGTCTTGCTCTTACTCGGTCTGGTCTCGAACTCCTGATCTCAAGCAATCCTCCTGCCTTGGCCTCCCAGAGTGCTACGATTACAGGCCTAAGTAAGCCATTGTGCCCAGGCTGAATTCAGTTTCTTCAACAGATATAGAACTATTTGATTTTTCATTTCTTCTTGTGTCAGTTTTATTAATTTGTGTCTTTCAAGGAATTTGTCTAAATTGAAGTTATCAAGGTTGTCAAATTTATTGGGAAAAAGTTGTTCATAATATTCCCTTCTCATCCTTTTAAAGCCTTTGGGATCTATACTGATATCCCTTCTTTCATTTCTGATATTGGTAATTTGTATTTTCTCCTTTTTTACTTGATCAGTATTATTAGGAGTTTATTAATTTTATTGATCTTTTTGAAGAACTAAGTTCTGACTCTTTGATTTTTCTTGATTCATTTTTTAAACAAAGAAAACACAAAATAAAAGGCCCCTTCAATCTCCTCCCTAAACATACTCCCCTCTTCCTCTTGTCCCTTAGGTACCCACTCTCCTGAATTTCATGTTTACTATCCCCCTACCATTTGTATATTAAAGTAATGCTAATTTTTGCTACTCTGCTAGGATCCTCTCTTTACTTACCATGTTTCCTGCTTCTGCAGCCAGCCGGGCAGCATAGCGAGCTATAAGCCGGTGTTCCTCATCCAGTCGGCTAGGACTATCCAGAACGCTGCCAAGGAAATAAAAATTCAACAGGTATCTATTAAACATCCCCTATTCATGCTCCATTCTTAGAAAGAATGGATGAAGAAAAGCTTGTAAAAAAGAATGATAACAAAGGAAATGGAGGCTTGGGTCATAGGCACTAATGGTCTTCTGAGATAAAAGGGGATTTAGAGAAATGATGAGGCCACACGTGTCATTCCTCTTCAGCAGCACATCCCCACTACTGCCCCACAATCAAAGGGGGCATTTCTTTTTTAATGGAGGGACTAAGAAAAGACAGGGCACCCACGAAGTCTGGGACAGGGATTTCTAACCAAATGTTTTGAAAATGTTTTAGACCTAGATCTAGACTTTTTAGACTCAGATCTTGAATTCAAAAAGACCAAGAGAAAACTAAAGCATCATGAAAAACAGAGGGCTGAGAAAAAGTATACTTAACCCTGGCTGAGGAGAAGTGGGGAACCCTGGCCAGGGCAGGCCAAACACATTATACAGGTGGAGAAGATTCCATGGGATCAAAGATTCCCTCTTAATGCCTTTTTCTCGTTTTTTTACTATGCTCATTCTACAACTATAGCCCCATCTCAGAGTGAATTAGTTTAATCTATTACTCTTTAACAAGAGTACCAGCACTCTAAAAATTTAAAGACCCCCTCAGATGGGACATCAGACAATGTGGCACCTAGATGAAAGAAGAGTACTTGAGTAGCAGGCTTGCTCTGTGTACACTGGATGCTAATTTGGAACCTTTCGCTGATTCTGAAATAACTCACTAATTTTGTTACGTCAAGTGCCATTTATCTATATTAAGGCAGTCCTTGATTAATAGGGACTATAGGTATATGATTCTCTTTGTTTAAGACTGGCAGATGCTTTAAGGTAATTGTGATGATGATGACGACTGACTGTTCAGAGACAGCTGTTGTGGCTTGCCTCTACTTTGGCCCTACATTCTTGGAGTTTCCAAAACCCCTTGATCAGAATTTAGCAGTATGACAAGTAATATGTAAAAATGTAAAGACATGAGTTCAATACTCATCAAATCTTGTTATAATTAATGAGGGGAATATGGGAAGGGTGAGGCTAAATGAATAAAGAGCTGTCTGATATTTTCATGTATAGAATTGGCTGTATTGTTTCGAGATTTTTTCCCATCTCTGTGGCTAATTCTTTAGGCTTAACTTCGTCAAAGTTCAAGGATGAACTTTTTAAAATGTGCTTTAAGTCTTCTGACTATGACATCTGTCAACTCTATAACTTCAGGTGTGCAAATGTCAGTCTCCAGCATGTATAATCATCCTCTCAAAAGATGATCTTGTAATAAGAACATGCTACCATCAGTTGGCTTTAATACTGATGGGTCAAGGTCCCAAGGTCAGAGATGAACTATAATATTTGTGCCTTAAAGGTGTCTGTCTGAAATAAGAGACCTAACTTTGTCTTTTAAATAAAAAAACAACAAAAATGAATGTTTAACAATACAAGCGGATAATAGTATGGAGGGACTGGTAGCCTACAAAGTAGGGCCTAAAGTGGCTCACCTCTCTTACTTGGTAAGGGATACAAGAGTTTCCTTTGTACAAAAGAGCTCCTTTTTCTCTATCACATTCCATCTCCTTAGGAAGGTTAATCCTATTTGTCTATACATGAGTGTGGATGACATGGCTGCTTTAATTGGCTATGCTTTCTAGCCAGAAACTAGAACCATGTGTTGATGAGAAGTTTTAAGGCCAATGAAAATTATTTCGGGGCAATTAGAAAGGCTCCTTATTCTTCTGTTTGAGTTGACATTCACTTTCAGAATAGTTAACCAGGAAGTTTCTGACTTCTTCGAGGAAGTGTGAGGCTCAGTTCCTTAGACTATAAATCACGAAGAGATGCAGTACTTACCCACTCATCATATTCTCCCAGGGCCACTCGTCCTATTCTCCTACTGGTCACCCATTTGTGCTCTGGGAGCCTAGGTAAGACTTGAGGACCTGTGCTAAACCTACCATAAATCTTCCTGGGCTAAATTACCAGGTAATGTCAAACATTCTACTGCTATTTTTAACATGGAAACTTTTAATCAGTAAGGGCAAACATAATTTGTCTTGCCTGGGGTGAAACAACTCTATTCCTAGAGACTAAGAGGCTGGGACAGAGTGTACAAAAATCATCTGTTGGATAATGAGACACTCTTGCTACATTGCACAATTATCTGCCCCTTCCTTCCCTCCTGTAGGGTAAGCCTATTAAACATACTTGGGATGTTAGAGAACCTACAATTTCCCTAAGGCTTTAGGGATAGGTTAAATGCCCCAGAATAATGATGTTATTTAGTCATACTGGGAAAACTATAGGAGGTGGTACAATGCATCATATTAAAAACAGTCCTTTTCATATGCATATTTCCCCACTGATTATTAATTTATTCTTCTGTTACCATGGGGAGTAGGAGTGAGGTCAGATGACTTCCCCAAGGAACCACGGCATGCTATGGATAAAACTAAGATAAAAATTTAAGGCTCTAGCCTCTGTGTGTAGGTTATAAATTATGTTTTTCTCTCTAAGAATAAGAATCTCAAAGCAGGGTTTTACAAGTTGTTTGGCATTGTGACTCCTCTTTGCTGTTAGGGGGAGGGATGGTGTTAGTTATTTAAACTTTACCTGTCATACTCCTTGAAGAATGGTGATGGTTGTGGGCATGGAGCAGGCAGGAGGCTTAGGGTCTGCCTAAATGGAATAGCACTTGGTTTGGTATTAACTCTTTAAAAAAAAGAATTAACTTTACTATAGTTAACAGTTATCAAATGTTTTTCCATACCGACCCACTGAAGAATCAGTCACATTCCCATATTAACAATGAGTCACTACCATAGTAGTTTTCAGGGTAAGGGATATGTGGAGCCATTATAATACATAATTATTATAATAGGAGGAGGTATATATACTTTGGGACGAAAGCCCCTCAGGTGACAATGATCCAGTACCACTGCTGGGAATCACTGGTGTTTAAATAATCAACAATGATTGATTTCTGCTGGGTGATGGTATCGAAGCCCCCAGATTAGAAAAAGTGAGCTGTATGTGGGTTGATCAGCCTTTGAATGTCAAGGGAAAGATTTCATTATTTAGGTAAGAATGAACAGGAAGAGGCTGCATCAGATAACTCTGTGAATGTTACATCTTTGGAACTGCAGATTTCTCTCAGAGGTTTCTATACTGTTTAAGTGTAAGCTTAAGGAAGTGAACCCCAGTTTAAGGGAGAATTTCTGACTCTGTTTAGGTAAGTGCCTGGGCTTGGCAAGGCTCCCTCTCTTGTAGAAACTAATGCTTTAGCAATTATTTTAACTCTGCCAAACATAGCTGGTAGCTGCTCAAGAAAAACCCCACATGCAGAGATTTTTCCAGCTGGCAACCCCAGGCAACATAGCTCTCCCTCCCTCTGATCACCCCCGGGCTACCCGCCTGCTGCTGCTGCACCACCACTGACCGTGCACAGTGCTGCAGACGGGCCACATAGGAGGCTATCAGCGCATGCTCATCGGCCAAGTGACTGGGTATATCCTGGCTATACTGTAACCTAGGAACAACGGAGGCAAAGACAGCAAGGGTGACACAAACACAGAAGAAGAAATGAACATGGATTAAAATGAGCAAATGTCAAAGAAAAACTTAAAAAATAATAAATCATGATAAAGAAAACAATAAAAAACCAAAATGCATAATGGAATGATATTAGACCATCAGGTATCCATCTGTCTTGCAAATCCTTTGAACAAAAGCAGTCCTTTAGAAATGGCTCTGGCCGACTGACATCACAGTCCTTGAGAAGGACTTCCCAAGGAGTCACCAGGAGCTTTACTTACCACTTTTGTCCAGGTTTGGGGCTCTGTGATGGATGTGCTTGTAAGGCAGTGGCCTCTGGCAGGACAACTGAGGCACAGTGAATCTATTAAATACACTACAACCCCCTCATGTTATGCTTTTACAGCTTTTCTCTATATTGAGAATTTTCAGTATTGTTACCAGTTAAATATTTTTATTTCTGTAAGGAAATAGTCTTTAGCATCAGACTATTTTCTCCCACATAATTGGTACTTGAACCAAACTCGTTAGAATTGTACAACACTATTCATTCTGAGTGAGGCTTTCTCTTATAGATACATGGAAGGTCCTTAAACATGTGGTCTTTTTCAACTTTTTACTATAGAAATGTTAAAATCTGCACAGAAGAGAGTAATCTAATGACTACCCCTCCTGAAACTTGAATGAATATCAATATTTTGTCAAATTTTGTTTAATTTATTCTTCCTTCCCCTGACTTTCTATGCAGGGAAGGGTAGCTAAAGCAGATCCCAGGCAGTGATTTCACCTGGGAGTACTGGAGCCTGTACCTCTCTCAAATAGTGAAAACATTTCACATAATCTCAATGCCATTATCACACCAAAAAAAAAATCACACCAAAAAAAAAATGACAAAAACGTTTTAATATCCCAGCCCATCTGAAAATGTCAAATCTTAAAAAATGTCCTTTTATAGTTAAAATCAAGATCTAAACAAGGTCCCCATTTTGCATTTGGTTGATATGTTCTTTTATGTTTGTATTTGATTGACATGTTTCTGTTTTTAACCTATAACCATTCTCTCTTTTCCCTGTTTGTTTTATGTCATTTATTTGTAAAGAAACTAGGTTATCTTGTAGACTATCCAATATTCTGGATTTGACTTGTTTCCTGTGGTGTCATTTAACTTGTTTCTCTATCCCCTGTGGTTAGATCTAGATGCTTGACTATAGTTTTTGCTTTTACAGATGCCCCTCAGCTTGTTGATGGAGTTACACCCTGATAAACTCGTCTTACGTTGAAAATATTGTAAGTTGAAAATGCATTTAATATACTACCAAACATCCTAGTTTAGCCTAGCCTACCTTAAATGTGCTCAAAACACTTACATTAGCCTACAGTTGGGCAAAATCATCTAATTTTATAACAAGGTGTTGAATAGCTCATGCAATTTGTTGAATACTACACTGAAAGTGAAAAACAGAATGGTGGTATGGGTACTTGAAGTACAGTTTCTATCACATGTGTATTGCTTTTGCACCGTTATAAGTTGAAAAATCCTAAATTGAAACATTGTAAGTTGGAGACCATCTGTATTTTGTTTTTGATTATAGGGAATATAGTATACTTGCAAATCAAAAAGGAAGCACATAATGGAATGGAATGTAAATATTGACCAGTAGATTCAGATGTCATTGGTCAACATCTATCCATTATAAAGTTCTCCATCAATTTTTCACCTAATGAGTTTACCATTTACTGATGATTCTTGCCCAGATTCATTATTTCATTAGGCATAACAAAATGCTGACTTTTCCAATTTTATGCACTTATTAACTTCCTCTATTTGTTTATCTTGAAATACTACTCATTAAGGAAAGGTAAAACAAATGGTTGATATTTCCCATAATTTAACAACATTCAGAACAATGAGTTAATGCACTAGTAACATCCAATGGTTATCAAAGAATTTTTAAGTATCATTATGAATTCATGGATTTTTACGTATCTGATGTGCTTCAATTCATTCCAATCATCTTTCGGATGCTCAAATTATTCTACCATTGGCCAATGGGAGCCCCTGTTGATAGCCTCCTGTGTTCTTTTGATATACCCATTAGACTTTATTAGCTTTCTTCCTTTCTGGCACAATAAGATGCCCCAGTTTTGTCTTGTATCCTGCCCAAGACTTGGAATCAACCATTCTTCTCAGGATCCCTAGTTCCCTTTACTGGGAAAGAATATTTAGGGACCATAATTAGGGTACTAAGGTGCTCACTGTTCTTAGACTGTCACTGCTTTTGAGCTAGGAAATACACATTTTAGATTGGAAAAAAATAAGTTCTTTCAGTGCTCTCAAGGTATCATTCCATTTTCTTCTGGCTTACATTGTTTTTTTGGTATAAATTAACGGGGTACAAGTGTAATTCTGTTATATGCATACATTGCTTAGTGGTGAAATGAGGGCTTTTAGGATATCCATCACCTGAATAACATACATTGTACCCATTACATAACTTCTCATCATCCAACTCCTCTGACCCCTGCACCTGCCACGTCTCCACTCTCCATCATTCCACACACTGCAGCTACGTGTACATGATTCAGCTTCCACTTATAAGTGAGAACATGGCTTGTATTGTTGTTAATGAGAAGTCATCGATAATTCTTACCTTTGCTTCCTCATGTGTAACATGTCTTTTTTTCTCTAGCTGCTTTTAGTATGTCCTCTTTATCATTGGTTTTCAGCAATTTGATTCTGATGTGCCTTGGTATGGTTTTCTCTGTGTTTATCCTGCTTACACAGAGAGATTCTTATATCTGTATGTTTATAGTTTTTGTCAAAGTCGTAAAAATTTATTTGAAAATTTGGAAAACATTTTTCCTTACATATTTTTCTCCCTCCCCTCTCTGTTAGACTGCTTGACATTGAAATACAGGTCAACAAAGCTCTTCACTTTTCAGCCATTTTTCTCTTTGTGCTTCACTTAGATAGTTTGTATTGCTACATCTTTAAGTTCAGTGAACCTCTGTTCTGCAATTTCTAATCTACTGTTAAATCCATCCATTGACTTTTCATTTCAGGTATTATCCTTTTCAACTATAGGAGCTCCATTTTTTTTATTTTAAAATTTTTATTGAAGTAGAACATGTATGCAGAAAATTCCTATTTATATTTACATTTGGTTCTTTTTTATTTCTTTCATTTCTCTCCTCATTACGTTCGTATCTGCCTTTACATTCTTGATATTTGTCATGGCTATTCTAAAGTCCATGTCTGCTAACTGCATCATGTCTGTCATTTCTGGCCCTGGTTCTATTGGCTAATTTTTCTCCTGGTTTCAGGTCCTACATTCCTGCTTTTTCCTATGTCTTCTAACTTTTTACTGGATGACAGAAATGGTGAATTTATGTTGTTAAATGTCTGTATTTTGTTGTCTTCCGTTAAAGAATCCAGGAGTCAGTTAATTTACTTGTGGACCAGCTTGATCCTTTTGAGGCTTGTGTTTAAGCTCCATTAGTACATATTTAGAGTAACCTTTATCTAGGGCTATTTTGGCCCTGCTCCTAAGATGTGGCCTTTCTGGGGTCTTTACTGAATGTCCCAAGTATTCAATTATGTCTTTTTATTCTGATTGGTTGGAACTCAAACATCTGTGTGAACACAGGTAGTTTTTCTGTGTTCAGTTCCCCACAAGTTGTTCTTTCCCAGGAAGTTGTTCTTTACCTGGTCTTGTCAAGTCTTGTTCTATGCAAATACAGCTCAGTTTTCAGCCAAGGACTCAAGGGGACCTCTATGCAGATTTATGGAGCTCGTCCTCTGCATAGCTTCCTCCTCTCTGGTATTATGCCTGGGAAATCCCAGCCTCCCCAAACTCCAACTTCTGTGTTCTTATCTCAGCAAGACTGCCTTGCTCTACCTGTATTCTATGCCAGGCTTGGAAAATGCCTCCAGGAAGGAAGCCTGAACAATCATAGGGCTCTCCTCATTTGCTTCCCTTCCCCCAGGGATCAATCCTACACTGCTTATTGTCTAATTTCTTTTAAAAAGTTGTTTCTTATATCAGACCATTTTTCTAGTAATTTGTAGTACAGACTGATTGGGTAGGAGATCAGATGTGGGATCACTACAGTGGCAGCAAAGGGAAGAAGGTCCAACAGAAGAGTCAGGAAACCCAGGAAGGAAGGGACCAAACATTAGTTCCGCACTGGAATTTAGGGTTACTTCAGTCACTTGGAATCCCTTTCGGTCCAGTCTGTTTCAATCTAAACTTCAATTTACTTGTTTTTCTTTTTCATCTGCTAAAATGTAAGGCTAGGAGGGAAAAGACCACTGTCACCTTTCTCATAGACTGTTCAAAACTTCAAATAAACCAAGACACCTGAAGGAAGATACCACACAGAAGATCTAATAGAAATGCTATGTGAGAAGCTCAGAGAGCCTTTCAGTGACCATTACAATAAATGTGCAAAGCCAGCTGATTCCAACAGTAAAATATAAGACAATTCTCTGACTCTGGAAAGTCCTGATGTTTGGAGAGGTGTCAGTAGTTTTGTCACAGTGGGAGAAATTGGTGATGGGACCCACCAAGGGAGCAGAAAGATGTACAGAAAGATTCTAGTTAAAATCTAAACACCCGGAATAATCGGTCACTTTAGCAAGAAAACCCTGTGTGAGTGAATACAGGATAGGGATTAGCACTGAAAGCGGCATTTTAAAGTAGAGTTCTTATAGAAGACAATGGCTTTGGATCACAGTGTGCCACATTATATCCTGTTATATCAATGTAATATGTAGAAACACATTCATTAATGTGTAGTAAAACATATTAACTGGTTTCTAAATGCCTGAGACTCTCAGATCCACAGGGCAAGAAATGTCACTCTTCTCTAACATGTGATCCTGCAGCACACCATAAATAATTCTCAGAGCAAGTAAGTTCCTTTTCTCTTCTGTCACTAAGAAAGTCACAATGTCAAGGCATTAGTGTGGAGAGATCTGTCTCGATTTTCCCTCCTCAAAGGACTATAACCTACACAGAGGGAAAGGAGTCGGGGGAGACATCCTCATGACAGCTCTCTGCCCTATGGGCTACAGCCTGATGCAATCAACTCTGTTCTGGGGAAAGAGCACAGTCTGTGTCCTCACTGCATTACAAACTAATGAGAAAAAATGATGCTGTCCAGTGAGAGCCTGTGAGAGAGACAAATAAGCCCACTGATGTGCCAGGTTCGCTACAGCTTCTCTGTAGAGAGTAAGGACAGGATTAAGTAGCTGGAGTGACATGAGGCTCTGTAAGAGCCGTTCACCACCATTCACCTTTCCTGCATGAATAGGGCCAGAGGAAACTCATCTTGATGAGATGGTGAGGTGATGAAGTTATCTAAATTTGCCAAATGACCTCTTTCCCAATACTAAATGCATCAAAAATCTTTGCCAAATAGAAATCATAATGAAAACTTATGTAGTTCTTCTGCTTTCTCCCCCCACCTCTCCGCTCCATGTATCATGTATGCTTTCTCTTGAGTAAATAAGCTCAGTGAGGTAAGGGACCCCTATCAATCAAGTCTAGTACATTAAAGACTAGTAATCAGTTTGGTTTTCTACAAGACAGTCATGTGAAATGCAATGCAATATTACATGAATATATAACATATACATAATAGAAAAATAATAGCTTTCTTATTTCTCTGCTCTGAATGGAATAAGCAGGCAATGTTATAAGATGTTATTTATTTGAAATATTAATAACTGGAACAGAAAATCCCTTTCCTAGCAAATGAAGTGCTGATTAAGGGGTAGCAGCAGCAGATCTGGAGAGAAGGAATCAATTAGTTTCTGGATAAAGCCTGGGGAGTCCTCACAGTCAAGGAGCTTATCATCTAGAAAGGAATAGAACAAACAGGTAACCACAATACAATGGTGTGTACAAGACACTCCAGCTCACAGAGGAAGAACACTTAGTATTACATTAGGGTGCTAGGGAAGCCTTCCTGGACGAGTCGAGGACAAGCCGAGAAGGAAGAATCAGATGACAAAGAGAGGAGGTCCAGGGGAAAGGATGGGGAGGCGCCACAGGCAGAAGTGGCACCGCAGCCCCCTGCTTGGGGGGCTTCTAAGCATGGATGCCGAACAGAGAGAGTGGGATGAAGTGGGGCTGGATGGGCTGGCAAGGGTCAGCTCAGAAACAGTCTTGTGAACCACACTGAGGAATGGGAACTTCATCCTGTAGAATTATGCTGCCACCAGTTACACAGGGCTACTTAAATTCCAATTAAATAAAACATTCATTTTCTCTGTCACATTAGTCACATTTCAAGTGCTCAATGGCCACACATGACTAGTGGCTCTGTACCGGTTAGCACAAACATTTCCATGCTATTAGAAAGTGCTGTAGAAAAGAGCCATTGGAAAGTTTTAATCAGGATAACATAATCAGATTTGCACTTCAGAAAAAATTCCTCTGGTTGCAAAGAAAAGATTACATTGGGGGTGAAGTGGGGAGGAGACTGGAGGTTTCCTAATAAGATCCATGAAAAAGTTAAGAACTGTACCACAGCACTGATTTGCTTTAAATATTTGCTTTATTAGCTAAAGTAAGCTGAAATATTTTAATAGTTTGATATTAAAAGGAGTAAAAAAAATCTGTGGTTAAACATAGTAGGTCCAGGCTGGATCACCACAGGGATTTCACCATTGCTACAGAAATCGTCATCTGAAGCAAGGCTGTGGTACACCACCATCACTTGAGAGCAGCAACTACGCTGACTCAGCTTCTAAAGAGGAGATAGGGTCAAGAGGCATTTAAGTTAAAAGCCTCCAGAGCACATGTAAAAATGTGTAAAAAAAAGTAAGTATGTGTGTGTTCATGTGTGTATCAGAGAGAAACAGAGATATACATGTAGTGAGAGGAAGAGTATGCTATGGTGGGGGTGGAAAAAGTGAGTGTGCACAAGTGTATGTTCTATTGGTCATTTGATGGGACTAAGTATTTGCATGCCCTTTGCTGGTATGAATCTGAGGTAGCTGGAAAAATCTGGATTACAAAAACTCGTGCTATGGTCTGGTTCCGTGGTGTCCAACAGGCACCCCCAACTCAACATAACCTTGCTATCTTCCTGCCCAAATCTTCCTCCTGTGTTTTGACCAAAAGTACTTTAATTCAAGCCACAAAGAAATCTGGCAAATTATCCTCCCTCTTCCTCAGCCCCCCACATCCAAAACCTACAAAGCCCATCTTCACTCCTAGTATCCCAGCCATCTCAATCTGAACATGACAACACTGAACTCACTGTTTTTCTCCCCAAACCTGTTCTTTCCACTCTGTTCCGCTGACAGTGCATAATGGATGTGACCCTGGGTCACGTTCAGGACCTCTGTCCAGTGAGAGGAAGAAATAACTTATTGGTTACTATGCTTCTGTCAGCTTCAATTTTTCAAACTAAGGTTTCTAAGTACAGACTTGGAAATACTCAAACTTTGTTTGTACTAATCTGAGTTAGAATTGGTGAAAGGTTTACCTTAAATGCTTGAATGGAAACAGAATCTAATCCCAGTCTAGAAGCAGCTGAAAACTGGCAGTCTGCCCAGGCTATCAGCTAGGTTTTGGAAATCTGCCAGCACCGAGGACACTGCAGTTTCCTAAGATTATGTGTTAATTTTCACTTACTCTGCTTTTCTGTCTTTCAAAAAAAAATTGGAGAAAAAAAATTTTGTGTTGACTTCAGATTCTTATAAAGAATTAGTACATGCTAGTTGTTTCTTAAACCCTCATTAATTCTTGCTTTGCAAACAAACTTGATTTTTCTCATTCCACAGGGAAGAAGAGTATCAGTGCACTGAGTCCACATGTGGATAGTTTCCGGCTTGACCAGTTTCATTTTACCTCTTTTCTCAAGATCCCTAACATCTCTGTTGTTCTCAATCTAAAAAATGAGTGGATTGTGATTTTTGTCATTCTACTGTATTCTGTAGGTAACAAGATAAACTCTTTATGTTGGCACCCAGGCAAAAAGCCATTTTAATACAGGCACACCTCGTTTTATTGCACTTCACTTTATCGTACTTCACAGACACTTTTTTTTTTTTTTAACAAATTGAAGGTTTATGGCAACCCTGAGTGGAGCAAATCTATAATATAGGCATCATTTTTCCAACACCACGTGCTTACTTCATGTTTCTGTGTCACATTTGGTAATTCTCACAATATTTCAAACTTTTCATTATTTGTATATGTTATGGTGATCTGTGATCAGTGATCTTTGATGTTACTATTGTAATTGTTTTGGGGCACCATGAACATATAAGCCTATATAAGATAGCAAACTTAATCAAAGAATGTGTATGTTCTGACTGTTCTACCCACTTTCTCTCTTTATCTCCTTGGGCCTCTCTATTTCCTGATTTCGATAATATTGAAATTAGGCCAGTTAATAACCCTACTATGGCCAATAAGTGTTCAAGTGAAAGGAAGAGTCGCACAGCTCTCACTTTACATCAAAAGCTAGAAATGATTAAGCTTAGAGAGGAAGGCATGTCTAAAGCTGAAATAGGCCAAAAGCTATAGGCCACTTCGGCCAAACAATTAGCCAGGTTGTGAATGCAAAGGAAAAGCTGTTGAAGGAAATTAAAAGTGCTACTCCAGTGAACACAAGGATGGTAAGAAAGCAAAGCAGCCTATGGCTGATAGGGAGAAAGTTTTAGTGGTCTGATAGAAGATCAAACCAGCCACAACATTCCCTTAAGCCAAAGCCTGATACAGAGCAAGGCCCTACCTCTCTTCAATTATATGAAGGCTGACAGAGGTGAGGAAGCTGCAGAAGAAAAGAAAAGAGGTTGACTCATTAGGTTTAAGAAAAGAAGCTTTCTCCATACATAAAAGTGCAAGATGAAGAAGCAAGTGCTGATGGAGAAGCTACAGCAAGTTATCCAGAAGATCTGGCTAACTCATCTCTTAACTTGGTCATGTTTCTATACTTCAGAAACAATTTTATACTGTGGCATCTTCTGGCCTTTAAAAACCGCTTTTCTTTCTTGCGAAGTACAAGTGAAAGTAAAAAAGCTCTAACTGCTAAAACCTTTCCCTTACTTAAGATTCCTAGCAATTAGGACTACTCACAATTGGTGGCTCTAATATTTCCCAGTTACCCACCCAAAGATGGTGTTACAAAACCATCATCAAAAATGGAACAAAACAGGCTGGGCACAGTGGCTCACGCCTGTAATCCTAGCACTCTGAGAGGCCGAGGCAGGCGGATTGTTTCAGCTCAGGAGTTTGAGACCAGCCTGAGCAAGAGTGAGACCCTGTCTCTACTAAAAAAAAAAAAATAGAAAGAAATTATCTGGACAACTAAAAATATATAGAAAAAATTAGCCGGGCATGGTGGCACATGCCTGTAGTCCCAGCTACTCGTGAGGCTGAGGCAGTAGGATCACTTGAGCCCAGGAGTTTGAGGTTGCTGTGAGCTAGGCTAACGCCACGGCACTCACTCTAGCCAGGGCAACAGAGTGAGACTCCTGTCTGGGAAAAAAAAAAAACGGAACAAAACAGGATAGAAAATATTATTTAACCCTTGTGAGAAATAAAAATGAAGTGGTAGAGGAAAAAGGTCTCTTGAAACAAATCTATGCAAATAGAGGTGTGGTATATTAATACCTACACATACAGTTTTTTTTCAGGAACTACACAAAAAAGCAGCCTATAGCTGTGTCTTCTGAGCACCTGTCCCTTCTCCAGGGACTGTCGGCCAATCATTCTGAATCCCCATTTCCAGAGCCTTCTAATTCCTGGGGTTGGTTTTCTTCTGGGCTTCTCTCACTGTCAGCCTAGGTTTTAGTTGTCTCCATTGGTTAAAACAGCTACCACTCATCCATTTGCTTTGCTGCTTCCAAAATTTTGTTGCTATTGTCTCCTCTTCCATATCTCTTTGTCTTTGTTGTTTTTTTTAATCTCTTGACTGTCACTTTAGTGGTATTTCAGGAGAAAACAGGCAAATGTGGCTTAATATGTCCTGTTATCTGTTACTTTCCTTTTCCCAGCTTTTAAAAATTGCAATTATCCTATTTGCAAATCTTTACCTTTATATACTGGGTGTGTGAGTGCTTAAAATGTATCATTTGGTCCGTGGTTTAATGGGTGAATGAATCACAAAAGGACATACCTAGACTTAACCCAGATCATCCCCAGTTTCCACAGCAAGTGGATAAGACTCCTGGGAAGGGGTGGGCACATGTGCAGTTTTACATGGAGAGCTGCCTTTTGTGAAGAAGGAAAATTCTGGAAGTGAAAATGTGTATGAGAAGGTGTGTGTGCATGCATGTGTACACACTTTTGCACACATCTGTGAGCTGGGTAGCAAAACAGCAGTCTGCCAATGACCTGTTATTTTTCTTTCCCAGGATCTCTTTCTTCTTCTTATTTTCTTTCTTAGAGACAGGGTCTTGCTATGTTGCCCAGGCTGGCCTCCAAGTGATCCTCCCGCTTTAGCCTCTGGAGTAGCTGGGACTACAGGCACACACCAGCATGCAGGGCTTCTCTCCTTTTCTTGACAGTATGTCCTTCTTGGGGAGGTTCCTCCCCCTGCTCTGACACCATAGGTTTCATGGGCATGGCCCACATACACGAGGATAAGCAATAACACAAGTCAGGAAGATAAGAATCCTTCCCTGGATTTGTCTAACGTAAGGGAATAAAAGCACAACCCCTGGAGTGGAAAGGCTGTGGATGTGTCTGAAGCCATCGGCAGCACTGGAAGTAGCTGTTCTGCATCAGGAGGGAGTGAAGACAGCATCCTCAGAGAGGGAGGGCAGCCTAGGGCATTCCAAGCACTTTTGTGATCTCTGTACACTCCTGCCTTTCCCTTTTTGCCTTTGCCTTTGCTTTATGGGTTTGTGCCTTTTAAAGTTAGATTTTAATACTTGAAATTCAAAGAGTTGTAACTAACATACCAACTGAATGCACAAAGCAAAGTTTCATATTGAAGGTTTTGTTACTGCCATAGTTATGTGAAATTCCCACAGAATGTAAAGGGTTATGTATCCACAAATAATGAAAGCTAAGGCTTTAGAAGACATTTAAAAAATAAAAATACAAAAGCATTAGCATCATTTTCCATATTGATCTGAATAGAAGGCAACTTAGAATAATACAACAATACAGTGCATAGTAGCACATTCACATTCTGAACATTGTGGGAAAGAGTGACAGATGCAGGCCTAGAAGAAAGTTAGCCAGGGGAGGATTTTAAGCCTGTGTTTTAAAGCTTTGTAAGTTTTCTCTTGTTTGTTTTTAAATGTACTATTCTGATGATTTTAAAAAAAGGAAATTTCTAGAAACTAGTCTAAGGCAAAGGAAAAAAATTTCTTTTCAGTTATAGAATATCAATATGGGGATATTAAAGAATATTACGAGCCAACGTGGTGGCTCACGCCTGCCTGTAATCCTAGCACTCTGGGAGGCAGGAGGCACCACTGAGGTCAGGAGTTCGAGACCAGCCTGAGCAAGAGCGAAACCCCATCTCTACCAAAAACAGAAAAAATTAGCCAGGTGTCATGGCATGCACTTGTAGTTCCAGCTATTCAGGAGGCTGAGGCAGGAGGATCGCTTGAGCCCAGGAGTTTGAGGTTGCAGTGAGCTGTGATGACGCCACTGCACTCTAGCTGGGGTGACAGAGCAAGACTCTGTCTCAAAAAAAAAAAAAAAAAAAGAATATTACGGAGGGCAAATCCCTAGAGTAGAACCTCAGAAGGATCTCACTTGATAGCCGGCATCTTTGCCATTTATAAGGTCTTCTTCTGTAAAAAAGAACCCTTACATTGAGATCGTCTTTCATTTGGACTAATACAGCATTACTTTTGACCACTGAGGTTATACTGTTTTTATATGCATTGCCTGAAAAGGTAGATACTGGATCTCTTCAATTTTTCCTGCACTTTTGTTACTGTGAATGTTCTTATGTGATTCAGTGATTTATGTCTTGCAATGAGTTCTAAAGGAAGCCTCTTATTTCTGGCAAGTGGCTCTTTTCCTTGAGGATCCCTCCCTCAGTGGGTTAAGGCTCCTGGCTCACAGGCAGCAGGCTCTGGAGACACAGGTCTGACCACATTCAGAGGAGGGAAAAAAACTGAGGTGACCCTGAGGACATAAACAGAATGCTATCTGGAAACTTATACTATTTGGTTACTGGGGCCATGGAAAGCCAAGTCTATGGATTATATAATTAATGTCCACATGATATGTCACAGTCTCATCCTGAGTAGAAATGAAATCTAAAATCCTTAAGGACTGCATTGGTAGGGTAGGGGCATCTTGCTCCCTCGTAGCCCCTACTTAAGTCACTGCTCTTCTTGACGCATTACAGCGCTCAACCTGGTCAGTCCTTAGATAGCCTATGATAACCACCTCTAGGATTGACTAATTCCATCCAGAAAGAGGTGCTAGCTGAAATGCTGAATTTAAAATAACATCTTAATCTAGGCTATACTAGATTATCTGAAGCAGCTTTCAAAACTGGCAGATACTATTTTGTGACTGACAATTACAGATGGCCACTTGTAATTAAGCCTGGAGCTTAATACAGCAAGCCTAAGGAGTAGTCCTCTCCAGAGGTGGCTGTGATTATTAATGCTCCTGAGTCCCTTCTTTTAATTTTCTTAAGCAATAAAACATTGTCCAGAAAGTTGTACTCCCTCTAACAGCCGCCAGCAGCTACATTCAGCTGTGGTCACTCAATGTAGCACGTATTACATATGGTGCCCCATCACTGGCACTTAGGACTCTTATGTACTCAGGTGACGCAGAGTGACAAAACAATTCTCATCAGAGTAAATGATGAGAAGAACTCAGATAAAGTAAAACCCTACTTGATAGTGTTCTTAAAATTAACATAAAACCTAAGCGTGGAATTCTTTCACTAATCTACCTTATCTGCCTGGTTTTGAAATGGAAACATCCCTGATTTGGAGTCTGGGTCTGAGACAAAAAACTAAAGACTGAGGACAGCAAGGGTATTATTATAATATCTAGGTAGGTGGGAGAGGTTTATTTGCTTTGTATTCTTCCACAAATTTTTTGTTCCTCCTTGAGAGAGTATTATTTGTAAATCATTTTGTCTCTTCCTCACTTGTTCTTTCATTCCAGTTTACTTACAAAATAATAAAAATATTAAATCCTCATATAAATCCCACAAGGTAGATATTATTTTTGCCCCCATTTTATAGATAAACAATTGAAGATAAGAACATGTTGAAGGTCCGGTGAGAGCCAGGATTCAAATTCAGATAATCTGGCTCGAAAGTCTACCCTCCTTGGTGTCATGTCTTCAGTGCCAGCAGCTTCTCATCCACCAGTTCTATCCTTAAGTGCTGGATACCAGAGAAGGGGGAAAAAAAAAGTCTATGCTCTAATGCACTGTACCACTCAACTGTGCCCAAAGCAGCAGCTGGCTGTTTCCCTGCTAGAAGTGTTCTGAGAAGGCTGTAGGCAAGTGCTCTTACCTGGTCAGCTCCTGAGTCTCCATGTGGATAATGCTGTACCATCAGGTCACTCTGATTTATTAAGTCCCACCTAAACCCTCTCTTCCACGGTAGCCCTTCAGTTTACTCCTTAGCTTCCTTCTAAGGCTATTTTGCAAACTTGCTCCCTGGTAAGAATCACCCGAAATATTTGTTAAAAATGTGGCTTCTCAAGATCCTATCCTTGGAGACTCCGATTCACTGGGTCTGATGTTATCCCAAGAAATTTGTGTTTTTAACAAGTGACTCAGGTGAGTCTTCTCATTGTAAAGTTTGAGAAACGTTCTAGGAGTTTTAGCCAATGAGAATAAACATTGTTGGTCTTATGTACTATATACTAAGTCAAAATATCATTAAGCAGATGATATTTCTATAGCTGAATTAATCCAAAGCAATCAGGACATATGGCACAAAGCAAAGTGTTTTTCCCCCCCCAGGAAGGACTTGGGGGGTGGGTTGGAATGTCTTTTGTGCTTTTCTTCTTTTTGAGTGATGACTGTTAGAAAGAATTCTTTACTGGTTGTGCCCTTGAGGAAGTTTCTGCATTGCTCTGGTCATGGAACAGCTTAAACCAAATAGAAAGTAAGCCTTTTTATACCATTCTTTTTAAGTCTTGCCTAAGAGAATTTTGGAAAAGAGTAAATTAAATAAAGAGGAGAAAGAAGTACAGTTCTTATTCCTTGAAGGACCCTAAAGCAAACTCCCTATACTTAGAGAGTGGGACTCAAAAGGCCCTTCAACTTAAATGTTTATGACTCATATACAGAATGATTTAGGAGAATATTTTATAAGGGATTAATTCAATTTACATAGTCTAATCAGAAAGCAGAAATGATCTTTGACACTCAAAAGAACTGAAATGAAAAACTGTTGAAACTCATGATTATCAAAATATCGTTTAAGGTGAAAAAAAAAAAAAAAGATTTCAAACATGCCTAATCTGCTCTGACACTATGTTCACTGCTTGTCACAAATGAAGTTTCCACCCGAGAGACCACTCAAAGCCAAACTGCAATTGCTGTATTTATGAGTCAGTGGGAGAAAAAAAGGAAGATTAAAAAGTAGAAAATAATATTAAAAGACAGTCAAGGGAAGAAAAAGCAAGGCAGTTCTTTTTGTCCTGTGGAATGATCTGCTTCGTAGGCCTCATTTTTGAGTGGGGTGGGTTGCAAATCAGTAGCAGAGGCCCTGACCCAACTCTGAGGCACCAGACATACATACCTCTTGGTGGGAGTGGGCACTCCAGAGGACATGTGGCTAACCATGGTGTCATTCATATTAGTCAGAGGGCGAGGAGGACTGAAAGAAAAGACATTTACCTTATATTAATAATTACCAACACAACTAAGGGAAACAAGTGAAAAAGCGATAAGGGCAAAGGAACCAACTATCATTCCTGATAAGCACAGTGTGAACCTCACGGAGCAGGGGTAGAAATCGATACTTCAAGCCTAAGTAAATTCAACAAGAAGGGGTTCTCTCTCACAAAGCCACAGGACCATAGAGCTGTGAGGTACCAGGAGAAGCAACTGTAAACTCACTACTATAGGACGTAACTTTGGTGGCTTTTGCTTTGTAGTTTTAGTGCGTAAGAATCTGAATTCTGAGACAGTTAATTTCTCTACATTTTAGGTACAGGATTACTAGGTGTTTGGCATTTGTTGTATATTACAAAGGTCATAACATCAAGGAGCATACTTTTCCCAAGATTTGGTTAGAGCTCATAGCCTTCATTCAGACTTACTTTGCAAATTTTTTACTAAAATAATTAAACTGTTAAATACCAAATTCAAAATTAAGACTCTGAAACAAACAAGCTTTTATCGATTCTTTATTCAAATCTTAACAATGAATCCAAATTTTATACCTATACCCTAATTAGAATGTTGTCTTTTATAACCTAATCCAAATTCAAATTTGAAGGTAAGCACTTTTGGTAACTTGTCTTTAGCTGCTGGTTTTCTGGACTCAAGGTCTATTTCTCCCTCTTAAAGTCCCATGAATAAAAGAATCCAAACTATCAAAAGGAGCCTATTATCTTGCCTTCCAGCCATTCTTCAACCCCTCTTCCTCCACACCAGAAAAGTTTCTGTCTTGCATTGGAAGCCACATGACCATTGCTCAATACTCCTCCTGGGAAATCTCTCACTTCTTCTTTTAAACTGAAAGAAGTACAGTCATGCATTGCATAATGACATTTAGGTCAATGATGGACTGCATGTAATAGATTATAAAACTATATTTTTACTGTATCTTTTCTTTCAGGTATGGTTAGATACACAAATACCATTTTGTTATGACTGCCTCCAATTCAGTACAGTCACATGCTGTACAGATGTATAGCCCAGGAGCAATAGGCTATACCATACGGCCTAAGTGTGTAGTAGGCTATGCCATCCAGGTTTGTGTAAGTACATTCCATGATGTTCCCACGACATGAAATTGCTTAATAATGCATTTCTCAAAATATAACCAATTTCATTTCCAATTAGGATTTTTTTTTTTTTAATGCTTTTCCATCTAATGGAGATGATCCAAGATGGAAAGTAATTTGCAGGCAACAGATTTAGGTCTCTTGATTTTTAAGCCATAGTTACACTTACTGTTCTACATTTCTCCCTTTGTGTGACAAGTCCCTAAGTAAGACATTCAGAATTGAAATGTGCCTTTCTAGGCTAGAATTCAATTCCAAGTTATTTATCTCACTACCTGTCTTTCAGACAGATATCCAATTATGTTCCCAAACTTTCAAGCCTATTAATGCTAGTGGCTTTGCTCAGTTATAATCAATTAATCAACTGTTTTAGGTTGACTAATGATGGAAGTGACTATAGAGATTAGCTTACTTTTAGTCCTAAATTTATATTTTTGCCTCGGTTCTTTTAAATTAATTGTCCAACTAGAACAAGGAGACAATTCCTATGAATGAACCAAATCTATCATAACAGCTTTCTGGTCCTGGAAATAGAATGGGCTTTGCTTCTTTAATGTATTATTAAATATTATTATTAGCAACCCATTTTCAAAATAAGGACATTTTCATGTTGCTTTCAGATCTAATACAGTTACCTAGCATATTTCAATATTAAAGATACTACTGCATTCAATTTCCTTTCTGACATTCTCGGAGGAAAAATGACAGTAATTTTTTTTAATTCCTCAAACGTGGATCCATGTAATAAAATTTCATGATTTATAACATTTTGTTTGGTCTGATGCCACAAAAGTTTTTATAATCATCTCCATCTCTCGGCAGATATCATGTTCAACTATCATAGCACATACCCATCAAAGTCTCTTCTTTAATATTCAAAACCAGATGGTAATGATTACACTGTAAACTGTAAACTCATCAGAATTGCCCCTAAATGTCATAGCCTTTCTGAACGTTTTGCTGGGGGGACAGGTGTGTGTTTGCGATTCAGGATTAAAAAGGCATTTGCAAACTTAAAGGTCTTTACCATAGGATCTCCACTAGAGCCACAATTCACTGTACAAGCTAATAGCTCAGATGCATTCTTAGGTGTAACACACCAAAAATGACTTCTGGCTCAAAAAAACCACTTCATGGTTTTTGTAAGACACAGCTAAAAAGAATACTTCCAGGTGTAATGTAGATATTAACGATACAAGTTACAGAAACTTAAAAAGATAGAACTGGCATAACTCATCAGATCAGTTTTGTTAATCTTTAACATTTAAGACCAGTTGAATACACTGAAAATGTCAACAGATGTTCATCATCTTCCTTTGGTGAAGATCTCAGCAAGGTATCTTTAAACACTAATGAGTTCCATGATACCAAATGGCCACCAACAATCACTTGGCCCAGAAATTTGGGAGGTTCCTTCTTTGTTAATACGACATGCTGGCCGGGCATGGTGGCTCACGCCTGTAATCCTGGCACTCTGGGAGGCCAAGGTGGGACGATTGTTTGGGCTCAGGAGTTCGAAACCAGCCTGAACAAGACTGAGACCCTGCCTCTACAGAAAATAGAAAGAAATTAGCTGGACAACTAAAAATATATAGAAAAATATAGCTGGGCATGGTAGCACATGCCTGCAGTCCCAGATACTCAGGAGGCTGAGGCAGGAGGATCACTTGAGCTCAGGAGTTTGAGGTTGCTGTGAGCTAGTCTGACGCCACGGCACTGTAGCCCGGGCAACAAAGCGAGACTCTGTCTCAAAAAAAAAAAAAAAAAAATTAAAAAAAAAAAAGAGGACATGTCAATTTGTTTTTCAGTGTGAAGAGACAGAAGCAGATAGATAACATAGGTAGAAGGTAATTTGCTAGTGAGAAGAGGTGGTTTTAAAAAGACTTGGAAAAAATCTGTTACTTCTTAATCAAAGGGAAAGAGGTACTCTTACTCATAAAAGATTATCCTTATCTCAATGACCTAACTATCTATGGATGGAAAGAAATATGCAAACAAATCATTACAATGCCATGTAATGAGCTCAGCAGTACAAGTATAGTCAGCTCTCCATATCTGTGGGTTCGATCAACTTCAGATATAAGATATTTGGGATAAAGAAAGTTTCCACAAAGTTCCAAAAAGCAAAACTTGAAATGCCATGTGCCAAGTACTATGCTGAATCCACACAAATGAAGTGATATACAGGCATTATATTAAGTAATCTAGAGATGATTTAAAGTATGTGGGAGGATGTGCAAAGGTTATATGCAAATACTATGTCATTTTATATAAGGAACTTGAGCATCCTTGGATTTTAGTATCCATGGAGGTCCTGGAACCAATCGCCTATGGATACTGAGGGATGACTGTACAGACAGTGTTGAAGAATCACAGATGAAGAGCAGTTACTCCTGCCTGGAGGAATGATAGAGGAGAACAGTCAGGGAAAGCCTCAGAGGTGAAATAACACTGAGGAGAACAGTTTTCCAGATAAAGGCAAAAAGTTAAGGGCACCCTAGATAGAAATGGTATGAAAAAAAGCACAGATATCCAAAAGCACACGACATGTTGGGTCTAACTTATTTGGTTAGACTCAAAGGCACCTGAAGGAGAGTAGATGAAAATGCATCTGGAAAGGTAGATTAGGGCCAGGATGTGAATGAAACTTGTTCTATCACAAGGTAAGAAATTTGGACTTTACACTGTAGGCAGTGGGGAAGCACTGAATGTTTTTAAGCCAAAAAATGATGTGACTATAGTTGGGTTTTTAAAAAGATAATTCTAGAAGCTTGTAGAATATTGATTTTTATCAGGAGTATGCATAGAAATCATCAGGGAAGCTTTCTGTAAAATAAGGTTCCCAAGGCCTATCCTCAGTTTAGTGAATCTGAATTTCTAGGGGAAAGGGGATTCTTTCTAAAGAACTCCTATTTAAAAATCATTTATGGAAGATAGATTTGGAAGGAGGAGGGAATGGAAGCTGGGAGGCCAGGTAAGAGGTTTTGGCAATTGTCCAGATCAGTGATTATGAGGGTGGACAGTGGTAGTAAAGGTGGGGTAGAGACAAAAGGAAAGATATGGTGACTGATTAAGTCCACAGGTTGAGGAGTAAAGAATAACTGAGATTTTTACTTTGGCTACTCGTTGGATAGTGATGTCAATATCCAAACTAGGAAACACCAGACTAGGAAACAGGAATTTTATGTTGGATTAATGGGGGACAGAATGAGCAGGTAGATTAGAGTGAATAGGATTTTAGTTCTGAAATTGTTGAGTTTAAAGTGCCATGGATAAGTACAGGTAAGTGGATGTCTAGAAAGCAGCTGGAAATAGGAGAATGGAACCCAGGTGAAATGTTGAGTTTGAAAATATTTGAGTGTCATCATTTAAACAATAGCTGTTTATCTGAGTATTCTAATCATTATAAAGGTACATTTATATTTACTGTTTTTAGATGGAGAAGGATAGGTTTGTGGAAATATCCAGTAAGAGGGCAGCTTAGAAAATGGGTAGAGAAGTTCTAGTTATTGGGTAGACACATGACTACAAGGCAAAAATTTAGCTTACTGGTAGAAATCATTTCCCTTGTGATGAGACCGCGTCAATTCATTCTGTGGATACTCTGAAAGATAGACTAACTTGAAATTAAAATTTCTACAGAATCTCTCTTAAGGGTTTTAAAATTATCTCTAAGAATAGATGATGAACAACTCACGCCTTTAAAAATTTTTCAGGACATAAACTGTATACTTCTTTCATTTATCAAATTATTTTTTGTGTTTCCATCAAGTGGTAGGCACTGTACTAGCTTCTGGGGATAAAAATTAAAAAGATGAAAACTTAAGTCTTACAAACAATAAAAATTCAGAAAAAATAATTACAATGTAATTAATACTTAATAGAAGCAAGAAAAACTGCTACATGCCACGGGAAAATATTGAGATCACCTCAGCTCATAAAGAAAAATATATTTCCAGGGTGTTAAAGAGTTAAATATAAATGTTTAATTATATAAATTAGTAGAAAATATATGGGTCTATGAACTGAGAGGATTTTCTAAGCTCAAAAGCAATGGTAAAATTAGGAAGGAAAGGACTAATTAATTTGAATTGTTAAAAATATCAGCAAAGAAAAAAACAAATGTGAGGAACTACCTAAATAAATGTGACACAGCAAGAATTAAATGCCTTAATACCTAATACACACAAATTTTTAAGAAAAGTATTAGGATTTCAATTAGATAAATGGGCAAAGTGAAATACATCTTCAAAAAAGAGAAAATACAAACAACTCAAAAGAAATTTATTTTAAAACAGACCATTTTCCCTTATAAAATAATGATTTTTTTTTAAAGGTAATTCTTAAGCCTAAAGAGGGTTTACTGACATAGGTCCTTAATTTATTACTACTCAAGAGTGAAAGTAAAAAGCCAAGCCAAATTTCTAGAAAGCAATTTGGCAATATGTCCATCAAATATCTTAAAAAATATTCAAACACTTTGACTCAGTAATTCTTCTTCTAGGAATCTGTTCCAAGGAATAATTACAAATATAAAGATTTATATTAACAAATATTCAGGGAAATATTATTTATGACAGGACAATTTTGGAAGTAACCTAAGCATTCAAATATGGGGAAAAGAAAAGCAAACCATGGTATACCCCTAATTATAGGATGGTATGCTATCATTAAAAAATAATGCTTACAGCCAGGCACAGTGGGTCACACCTGTAATCCTAGCACTCTGGGAGGCTGAGGCAGGAGGATCACTTGATCTCAGGAGTTTGAGACCAGCCTGAACAAGAGTGAGACCCCATCTCAACTAAAAATAGAAAAAATTAGCTGGGCAACTAAAAATAGAAAAAATTAGCCAGGTGTGGTGGCTCACACCTGTGGTCCCTGCTACTCAGGAGACTGAGGCAGTAGGATTACTTGAGCCCAGGAGTTTGAGGTTGCTCTGAGCTAGGCTGACGCCACGGCACTCTAACCCGGGCAACAGAGTAAGACTCTATCTCGCAAAAAAAAACAAAAAAAAATCTGCTACTTGGTCTGTGTCCTTTTCTCCTTCTATTCATCCATCTGTAACTTAGTAATAGAACGAGCAGAGTGGAGAGTAATACTTATATAACTTAATAACAATAATAATACTTACTGAATGCTTAATATGTGTCAGCCTCCATGTTCATAGATTCATTCATTTAAACCTCACAGCAACCCGGTGAGCTAGACAATATTATCTTTATTTTACAGATGAAGAAACTGAGGCATGAAGAGAAGTAATCAAGGTCACAAAACCAATCGTGGGAGAACTAGGATTTGAACCAAGGCAGTGTGGCTCTTGAGTCTGTGCTCTCACTAATTACAGTCTAGTGTCTCTACCGTCTTTGATTGCTGCACTTTCAGGAAAACACTTAAGGCGATTTAGTCTACAAATTAAAATCAATGCCATAATGTGAGATCATAGTTCTTATAATATTGTTTCTGTAGGAATGTAAAACAATAATAGTCACAGAGTATAACATTCAGGTGACTTATTCTTTCTCCTATCACATCATTAGAACTCTGGATCCTAAACGCCTATCTGAACTTAGACCATAGGGTTCTAGAGCTCCCATTTATAATCACTGCCAGGCTACCCCAAGGAAAACTAGATAAGCCAGAATAAATTGTTTCCTTCAAAAACCTACCTCTGATTTGTTAAGATGATTTATTTTTATTTTTATTTCAGCATATTATCGGGGTACAGATGTTTAGGTTACGTATGTTGCCCTTACCCCCCTCTCCCCACCTGAGCCCGAGTTTCAAGCACGTCCATCTCTCAGATGGTGCGCATTGCACTCTTTGTGTATGCATATACCCGTCCCCTCCTCCCCCTCTCCTCCACCCGACATCCAACAGATGTCATTCTTATATGTACACTTATGTGTTGATCAGTTAATACCAATTTGATGGTGAGTACACGTGGTGCTTGTTTTTCCATTCTTGGGATACTTCACTTAGTAGAATGTGTTCTAGTTCTATCCAGGAGTATACGAGAGGTGCTATATCACCATTATTTCTTAAGGCTGAATAGTACTCCATGGTATACATATACCACATTTTATTAATCCACTCATGAATTGATGGACACTTGGGTTGTTTCCACATCTTTGCAATTGTGAATTGTGCTGCTATAAACATTCGGGTACAGGTGTCTTTCTTATAGAGTATCATTTGATCTTTTGGGTAGATGCCCAGTAATGGGATTGCTGGATCGAATGGTACTTCTAATTGTTTCTCTTTAAGGTAACTCCATATTGCTTTCCACAGAGGTTGCACTAGTTTGCAGTCCCACCAGGAGTGTATGAGTGTTCCTATCTCTCCACATCCACGCCAACATTTATTGTTTTGGGACTTTTTGATAAAGGCCAGTCTCACTGGAGATAAGTGATATCTCATTGTGGTTTTGATTTGCATTTCCCTGATGATTAGAGATGTTGAGCATTTTTTCATGTTTTTGGGCCATTACTCTGTCTTCTTTTGAAAAGTTTCTGTTCATGTCCTTTGCCCACTTTTTGATAGGGTTGTTTGATTTTTTCTTGTTGATTTTCCTGAGTTCTAAGTAGATTCTAGTTATCAGCCCTTTATCGGATTTGTAGCATGCAAAAATTTTCTCCCATTCTGTAGGTTGTCTGTTTGCTCTTGTGACAGTTTCTTTGGCTGTGCAG